>JAVYIG010006944.1:0-82500 GCA_035222895.1 Strongylocentrotus droebachiensis
AACAAATCATGATAAATGTATTCTTCTGTGAACACGTGTAAAGTAATCATTAAGCGGGCGTACACTTTGTGAAAACTTATTCGACCAATCAACCACCTTATTTTCAACACCGAGCATAAAACAACACCATGTTACTTAACACCAAGTAATTATTAATGCATGCTTAAATCTGACCGGTGTTAAAAATTACACCAATGGTGTAAACAAAATTCAATACCATACTGGTGTTAGAAATTTAACACCCTGGTTTTTGCAGTGCTCGACCTTTGAATTTCAAGTCAAGTGCTTAAACCACTCGACTACGACACCTTTACTTATTATCGATTAATTTTTTTTTTTTTTTTTTTTTTTGGGGGGGGGGGGTCTTTCACATTATGATACAATATAAGTGGGATTTTACCATCAAATTGTTGGCGAATTTGGGGCTCCCGAACACTTTCTGGCTCTCTGCCTTCTTTTTCTTCTTTTCTATATTCAACAAATCTATTTCAAAATGCAATGTTGCAAATAAAAAGTAAAAATTAAGAGGGGCTTTAAAGCGTGCTATGTCCCATTTGCAGGCCAAAAAAAATGAAAAGTTAATTCCAACTGCATTTGAAAGATAATACTAATTTAGAAATTCCCTAAAAAAGGTGGGGCTTGAAAATGTCTTCAAGTGGGACAATAACAACTATTAGTTGTCAATCGACTTAGGGGCTATAGAGCCAATAAGTAATAGTCTTGATTTTCAGACCATTGTACCGAATGGTCATACGTTTTATGCTGCGCAAAGATTCAATCAGTTTAATTTTGGCCATCACAAGAAGTGGGTTATTGATGTAGACAAATGCTCATGTACCCTTTACAACTCATTTCATGTATGTTATTACCAAAGAAGGAATAAAAGCCAGTCAGTCACTCAATAGTGTCTGACAGTGAAGTCTAGCAGGTAAACAGGTTTCCCTGCATAATTTGAATATGAGGACACTGCTAACGTTTAAATTTCACAGATAGGACATACATTGACATATTCATAATTCCTGCAAAGTTCTACAGAATTTGAGTTGGCTGCAAAAGTGACATAGTACCTTTAAGGTAGGCCTATATCCTTCTTTGGAACTTGTTCTAGAAAGAGCATTATTTTACCAAAATTCTATCCCTTTTTAATCTCTTCTCCTATGGGGATTTGCAGCTGATTAAAATAGAACATTGAACATGCCCTTTTTTCGGATATCGGGGAGTAACTTCTTCAACATTTTATCTAAGAAGAGGCGCCCACTTGAACCAATCAGGCGCGGATCAACGGGGGGGGGGGGGGGGGGGACGAGCCCGGTCCCGGCTGGCAAAAAACAGCGTTAAAAAGATGGTAACGTGAGTTTTTTGTTTGCCCTAGGGGGGGGGGGGGGTGGGTTGAAGGGTGGGTGTTGAGAAGAAGAAGACAAAAAGGGGTCTTCACTCCCCAACCCCCCCCCCCCCCAAAAAAAAAAAAAAAAAAAAAAAAAAAATGAGTGCTAACTCCCCCCCATCTCCCCCCCCCCTCCCTCCGCTTTTTCGCCGCTACAAATTTTCTCCAAAATGGGCAACAATAAATAGTGCTCCATACCCCCCCCCCCCCAGTGGCGGATCCAGGGGGGCCGAAACGGCCGCGGCCCCCCCCCCCCCCCCCCCCCCCCTATTGGCGGCGCAAAAAAAGGGGAAGGAAAAAAGAAGAAGAAAAGAAGAGAAAAAAAGGAAGGAGAAGAGAAGAAGAAAAAGGAGAAGAGAAAAGAAACAGAGAGAGAGAGAGGAAAAAAAGGAGAAAAGAAAAAGAAGGGAACTGAATTCAGACAAGGAATAAGAGTCGAGAATGGTTCAACAAATCATCTTCTTTCTCTAATAATTTCATCAAACTATGAAAGGTCAAAGCTTCCGCGCTCCGCGTGGGGGAGAAGGGAACTGAATTCAGACAAGGAATAAGAGTGGAGAATGGTACAACAAATCGTCCAGTCTGTCTCTTATAATTTAATAAAACGTTAAGCTTCTACGCTTTGCGCGGGAGGGGGAAAACTGAATTCAGACAAGGATTAAGAGTCGAGAATGGAACAACGAATCATCTTCTTTCTCTAATAATTCATTAAACTATGAAACATCATAGCTTCTGCGCTTCGCGCGTAATGGAGAGGGAAACAGCGAGCTAAATTTTTGATATCGTTTTTCGTTTATTTAGGTGATAAATAACACTTTCACAAAATACATATCATGATCAAATTTTGCTCGCTCGCTTCGCTCACTAGCCGAATTGTGAAACCAGAAAATTACTTTTTCGGGCAAGAGGCCTCAGCCCCCCCCCCCCCGATGAAAATGTCAAAAATTGTATAACTTAAAAACGGGGAATGTTGATATCGGACAAGAGACGTGACGTGAGCCTGCCCCCTTTACAAAATTGTGCCTGCTTGTAGGTACCGGTATGGTGCTTCTAATATGATTTTATCAGTATTGGTATGTTGAGTTGAAAAAACGGTCTGCGCAATTTTCAAATTTTCGCCCCCCCCCCCCCCGCACAACATACAACGGCAGGGGAGGCATCGCGCCATGTCAAATTACTTCTTCGTCATATTTTGTACGGAACCTATGCGTTTTATAAGGTTTTGCCATATTTCACTATCAAATAAATATATTCGTCTTTTTGTAAAAGCTAAAAGCGGCGTTTGTAACATGTAGGCTATATCTAATTTCACGGCTTTTGTATGGGCCTAATTATAATTTACAAAGAATTGTTTTATATTGTAATATTTGTATCATGTGAAATATGGAAACAAAAACTGAAACTGAAACATGTTTCCCACTATAAGAAGAAGGAAACAACTAAAATTGTTTTTCATGTTTAAGGGGAAGTCCACCCTCAGGATGATAATAAGTTTATTTTAATAAAAATATCACGGTGGACTCCCGGGGTGGACTTCTCCTTAACAATTTGCAATTGGTACTAAAAGTCGTATATGGCATGAATCTCTTGTGTTTTTTTTAATTTCTTCCAGAAATCACAACAAAAAACATTCTCATAATTCCTTACATTACCAATCGTGTGCGTGCACGCAATGTGATACTGATGCATGGTAATTTTTTTGTGTGAAAAATTATTGAAAGAAATGCCAAGAAAGTTATATTTACCTGTACCGTACTGCAATATTGTCCTGTTATTTGATATCGTCTATTCTCTAATGAAAAAAGAAAAAAAACTCTCAACTTCCTTTTTTTCTTCTTTTGTTGTTGTTGTTGTTTTCTTCTTCAATAATGTGGTTTAGATTCAGCTCAAGTCAATTTTATTTCTTTGGAATTGTTGAAATACCGAGCTGCATTGATCTATAATAATACCGACAGGCCACAGCACACAAAAAAGGTTTGATCGTAGACTATCAACACATGGGAGGAGTCCACACAGAGAAAGAAATAAGGTAAGGCAGTCTTGCGGAATTACCTTTTTTGAAATGTTGTCCGTGCATGTAATGTGCCCATAATTGTGTTTTGTGGAAGACGATGAAATTGTTAAGATTTGTGTCCAGTTTGAATTTTTAATTTATACTTCTGGAATATGTAAATAATTACTTCTTTGGTACACCTTTCCGACAATATCTCTCGCGCCGCGCCAGCGCCAGCGCCAGCGCCAGGAACTAGGAGTAGCTAGTAGGAGCCTTGCTCTGCTTAGCTCCTGCCGGGTTGCGGGGCTTGCGTCTTGGCTGGCTGGGCTGCAGCTGCGCATATTTTTTTTAAACAACTGTTACGCCATTTTCGCGAAAAAGCTCCTACTAAAGTCCTAGAAGGGCTCTGGTGAAAGTCGTCAGAACATGTGCAAGCACGTACACCCAGGGAAGGGAAGATGATAGAACAGGGAAAACAAGGATAGTCGATAGGATATGGAGAAGGAAAATCAAGGAAGGAGCGATCGAGTCGTCAATTTATGGAACGCGCTTCCAAGTTCCAGCTCATGTAATTGATAGCACATCTGTAAACTCATTTAAATCCAACCTGGAAAAAAGCATGGAGAGCTAAATATGACATGTACAACCCTAAAGAAATGTTTCCTTGCTACTGCATTGTCCGAAGCTCCGACATATAATGTAGGTGCAATCCCCAGTACAAACAGACATTTATCCTGCTGTAGAGGGGCATAAAAAGTAATTATACTTGAAGCCCAACATCAAGGTAAATCAAGCCAAGGTAAAAGAGAAGAAGATAAGTCAAAGGAAAACCTTTAAAATACATAACGGAAGAGCTAAGAGGATTATAGATTCGGGTATAGACTAAGGAAAAACAAAGAAATACATAAAGATGGAGAAAAGGATAGATTGAAGGAGAAACAAAGAAATGAAAGAGAAGAAGATAGAATAAAGGAGAACAAAAGAAATAGGTCTATAACGAAGGAGAACTGGGGGCCGTTTCTCGAAACCGTCATAACTACAAGATCAACGACATCTCGCCACTGTCGCGCAACTTGTCAGCTAAGTGTTTCACAAAGCCGTCTTTGCCAAGATGAGCGACAACTTCCGCGACAGTGAGTTGTCACTGCTCCGAACCCGTCATATCTTTTTAATTGCTGTAAAGCGCCATCACAAGTCGGTTTGTTGCTATTCCATGGGCCGCGAAATGTACGATTAGTGTCACTATCATTTTGAGAAAAATATAGACGAGTTCGGTACGTACTTCTCTGGGATGCGAAATGCAAATGTAAAAAAGTGATAATACAAATTATACAGAAGCTGAATATAAACATTAAATCACAAATCATTAAACTATAACATATAAATAAGAGAGATAAGAATGTTACACACCGTTTTCCATAGTCGATCCATAGTCTTTTCTTAGGATACCGTCATACCTTTGGGGCCTATGTGCATTATTATTTCATCTCTAATTACTTCTTCCAAATTATATTTTCAATATCGAATCAATTATATAACGAGTATTTATGAGACTCTAGAATAAAAACTGGCTGAGAAAAGGTATTTTGCCTAAAATTCCTCGTCACAATAAACAAAAAAGTATGTATTGATAAACTTTCACATTACGGTATCCTTCAACTAACTTTTGATTTGACTGTCAAAAAAAAAACACTCGCCGGTTTTTCTTCAATTTAAGAATCTTTACAGAAATATGCAAATCGTTTGATGATCTACATTTGATAATGACACTATTTATTATTTATTTTAGGAAAATTTATATGTATATATTTCTTTTTGAACTATTTTACCCCAAAAACTTGTTTTGGGTTATTCTTGATAAATCAAATGGATCGTGACAAAGACTTTGTTCTTGAGCTGCTAGTATCGCGATATATCGATATCATGTCTGTCATGGCTTTGTGAAACAGTTTATCCACTTCATGACATCTCCCTAGGTCGCCGACAAAGATATGACTGTCATGGAGTTGGTTTCGAGAAACGGCCCCCTGAAGGATATAGATTGAAATAAAAAACAAAGAAATACATAACGAAGGAGAAAAGGATAAATTGAAGGAGAAACAAAGAAAGACATAACGAAAGAGAAGAGTTTTAAAACAATGAAAGAGAAGAGGCTATAGATTTTAACAAGAAACAAAGACATAGCGAGTATGTATTGACATGTACACACATAGGTGCATTACTATCCTGGCTGTGTATTAAAAGCTGTGCTATTGATTCTCAACATTTCACACACCACTGTACAAAACTCAACTGATTTTACTCAAAATCTGTACTTTAGTGACGTTTGATGACACCTAAATAGCAGTAAAATACAATTTTTTCAACTTACTGATGTTAAAAAGAATAATTTAAAAATTCGAATTGAAATTCTTGTGTCAAATTTGCCGATCAGCTTTATCGGTTCTATTGTGTGCAGTCTATGCAATAGTGTGTGGTATGTGTATTTGTGTATTATACCTGCCTCTCAGCAAGTATGCAGTGCTAGAGGTCAATACGCATTATCATTGACTCGCTATGCTTTGCTGGAGTGGGTGTATGGCAGTTTCCCCTTTTTAAATTTGAGGGGAAAATATAAAAAAGCCTTTTTTAAATGTAATCATAGAGGGGTAGATGCAATGATTCCAATTCAAATTGTTCACCCCCTCTCCCTTTGCAGTTTGTGTCATGACTTTTGAAAATATTTGTTTTAAACATTTATCCTTTTAGGTAAGTCATGAGAATTGAGATTCTTGATTATTCTTGCTTCCAGTATTCCAGTTAACCAAGGAAATTTTGTTTGAAGTCTTGGCCACTAATCAAGCTTTCTGCTGCAATTCTCTGTTATTTCTACTTCCAGGTTTTAACCTCCTAAAGCTGTTGAGACAAGAGTCAATTGCTGTGTAGACCTGTACTTATCAACAGTCCTTCAGAGGTATACTTGATGATACAGTGACTGGAATCTGGTGAGCAGCGTTAAACTTTTGCATAGGTCTTCCTTGGATAAAATGCTGCTACGCAAGATGAGACTCTTTGGAAGTGGGAGAAATGTTCTGCCAAGAATTTTTTTGGAGCCTGGGACATCTTTCTTTCAGGTATGTACACCAAGACATTTTACAAGGCCATGTTATCCAGTACCATGTTAACCTACTTCCTCTCTGTGTTAGCCCAATCTTCATTTATTTTTGTTATGTGAAATAGTTTTGTAAGTTGTTCCATCTTTGCCTGAATGTTAAACAATAAACTAGCTGGCTATGTAATAATAATAATAATAATAAATTTATATAGCGCAGCTTTTATACAAAATATATTCAGCTGTGCTGGTTAAGAGCTCCTTTTTACTAAATTCTACAAAATAAGATCTCTCAGTTGAACAAATAAGTTTTTAAATTGGATTTAAAAACATTGAGAGATGGAGTGCTTCGTATTTCTATTGGTAAGCTACTCCATAGTTTGGGGGCAGCAATAGCAAAAGCACGGTCCCCAAGAGTTACTTTAGTTTTGCCATGAGGAATCTGAAACAATAATTTATCTGTGGAACTGCGCAGGCTACGACTGTGTGACTGGACTTTGAGTTGAAGTAATTCTGTGATGTAGCTATATCTTCAGCTGTTCTCCAACTGAAATCATCATTAATAGTTGAAAACTTTCTTTGGAGACATACACATTCTGAAACATTATGCACCCATTGAGCTCAAGAGAAAATTTAGTCATATCATATGCGTTTCCCTGTGTGTTTGCTTAAAAGTTTATGGGATTTCCATCATTTTGCTAGTGAAAACAACAATACCCTGCATAAAGAAATAATATTTTGAACGATATGTTGACATTCTCTCTTGAAGTGCAGTATCACTACCAGTATTTTATGAATAAATGTCATCTCATATGATATGGTTTTTATCTTTCTCCCTCTCTAAATTGTACAGGGAAATCTGGGAGCACCAAGCCTCTTCAGTCAACAGTCTCAAAGCAGCTACAGAACATCTTCCAATGTAACCCAGACACCATGGTTAATATCCTGTCACAATAGAAAGTCAAGCACAGTTTTATTGGACAGGTTGCAAGGACATAAAAATGATGTTTTGCAACAAACTGTGCAGAGTCTCCACTCTCAAAGTGACATTTTAAGAACAGCAGGGTCCCTCTCATCGAGCAAAACTTGTGTTGCTGGATACCATGTCACAGCAAGCAAGAGACAGGTTGTTAATGATGAAGACGGGTTAGCAAGCAGGGACGGTTGGTTTCAGAAACACAAGATGCGGTTACAGTCCGCTCCACCAGCAGCGCTCGTCCTAGGATTCTCTGGGTTGATACCTTTCATCGCTCCTGCAGCTTACTCCATCATCACTTTCTCCTGTGGACCTCAGGTAGCCTTCGCCCAGGTGGCCTACGGTGCCTGCATCCTGTCCTTCTTAGGTGGTGTCCGATGGGGCTTTGCTATTTACCCCAGTGAGACCCCCACCTCCCTGAGCCTCGTCACCAGTGTGCTGCCCTCGCTCATTGCCTGGACGGGTCTCAGCATGCCCATCCAGCCAGGTCTTGTCTGCATCATCACGGGTCTTGCGCTGGCAGGGATTGTGGACTCTCGCTTCAAGTCCTTCCCATCCTGGTTCCGCTCTCTTAGGTTTCTCCTCACCACGTTCGCTATCCTCTCCGTCTCGGTGACCTTTGGCTTCAGTATCCTCTACCCTCCCTCTGAGCCAGAGCATGGCTATAACTTCACAAAGCTCATCAAGATTGCCCAAATTATTGTGCAAGATTAAGGAAAATTATACGTTGCTGCAATTTTTATAGAATTTTTTTTGAAGTTGAAGTTCTTATGACCAAGTCCAAGGTATTTTGTCCTGTATGTTACCAAAATCATCATAATTTTTTAGTATATCTGGCAATTCTATCATGGTGGCAGGAACCTATAAAGCCTTAAAGAAAACCAAATAGGTACCAAGCAAATTCCACCTACATTGTTCATTCTTTTAGTCTTGGTAATGTACAAGACAACATATTATCTCATTTGTGCTACAAGTAGTATATTACACTTTGTATTTAATTCTCTGAAAGAATGCATGTATTTCTAGTGGAATATTAAATTTATTTACACATTTTTGCAAGTAATTACCATTCTAAAAAAAAAGTGTTATCTTTACTCTTTACATATATTTTGAAGCACGATCCCATCCGTCACATATATGCATTTGCAATATTTTCTACATTAGGTACTTTAGGCTGAGGCATGGGCACATAACTGTATATAGACTGATATATGATACTGTACTCTAAATTCTTTTTAGAATGTATAATATTACGGAACAGTATGTGCTCCGTGTTTGTAAATGGTCCTATGAAACACAAATTTACCGTAGTCAAATCAAATAAGCATCAAAACCTGACTTGAAGTCTTAATCACTGCATGAATTTTAATGTATACATGTAAACCTTGTAAATAATACCAATGTTTTCTTATTTTATGAATGCCATTGACAACTGCTTGACAGGGATTATTGGGCTGTTTGCTGATTTTTTTCATTTTTTAGTGTGCTAAAGATGATTGGTGTGATATGCTTGTGTAACATCTATTTTAGGATCATGAATAAACACATTGGTGTCAAATTTTCTACATTATTCTGTGATGTACAAGATGCTTTCAAGTAATTTGAATATGTTCGTAGAAATGTAACAGATTGATTGATGATTCTCTCTCCTTCTTTCTGTCTTTGCAGTCTCCCCCTTCTCTCTCTCTCTCTCTCTCTCTCTCTCTCTCTCTCTCTCTCTCTCTCTTATATATATATATATATCTCTGTCTGACTCTTCTCTTTCAACTCTCAACTCTTGAATTTTGAAAAGACCTGTGACAAGAGAGAGAGAGGAGGAAAGATATAGAAGGGAAGGGAAAGAGAGGAGAAAACAAGAGAGAGAGAGAAAGAGAAAAAAGAAAGAGACAAGAGAAGAAAAGGAAGAGAGGGAGATGGAGAAGTGGATTTCGTGATCAGAATTATACAGACTTGGAAGTAAGTTGTATGCATAAAAGAAATGGGTAATAATAATAATAAGCGCTTTCCACCGAAGTCGCTAAGTAGTTAAGTTATGATTGGGTTAGGTTATGATTGACTGAGAAAGAAAGTGGATAAAATAAAGATGTATTTTGGTAACCATGATAATTGATAAGGTCTTTTTTTAGGGTGTGTCGTGGAAAAAGTTGAGGGCTAAGGGGGTTACAGGACAAGGATTATAAATAGATTATTTGTCCAATAGGCTGATTCTTCTAAATCTTATTGATAAGTCGGAATTATAGACCTAAAGTGTATTGAAGTGTATTAGTATTATAGAACTATTTTCCCCTACATATAAACTATTGAATTCTACAATATTTAGAGGGGGATAAAGCATATTCTCCCGAGTTTGTTGTTATTTCATGAGCAAACTTAAAGAACAAGAAAGTTATAAATGTTTGAAATATGAGATCACTAAGTCTCTACAAATGTCAAATTGGTAGTTGGTCAGTGGATGGTGACTTTAATAGACGATGATAACTCTCCTATTCATCGTGTACAAAAATATGGCATTAATTTATATTTTTCTCCTAAGTGCCTTTTCCCTTGGGGTACTACTCAAGACGGCTTATGGATAGCATATTAAAATAGTTCCTCCAAAGAGAATAGACGTTCCTGAGTAATGCATTTGTGAAAAATTGAAACTTTAGTCATTCTGTGTGTTGGAACAAATAGGGTAGTTGTCTGTCACTACATCACAGAGACATTTTCGATTCAGCCAATTTGAAGAGTCCATACCTGTGGCGATTACAACTTTTAAAAAATCACAACTTTGTCATTTTTTCTCTGATTTCATTCAAACTTTCACCAGTCTACTTCTTTGATATTTCTTCTTTTTTCTATAGCAGTTTGCTATCAAGTTTGGATTTACATTTGAGTTCACATGGCATAAAACTATTTTACTCTCACCCTTTTCGGAAAATGTCTGAAGAGAAAGTCAAATTATTTTCTGTAAAATTATGAGATTCAATTTCTGCTAAAAGTTTGACCAAACAAGTATACTTGCAAAACGAACGACTTTTCACTGGGTAACCCTTTCGTAATTTTAGATGAGCGCCCTCTTTCGTTAACTGTGTAGCTTGCTTG
The DNA here is from genome assembly GCA_035222895.1 of Strongylocentrotus droebachiensis. NCBI lineage: Eukaryota > Metazoa > Echinodermata > Echinoidea > Camarodonta > Strongylocentrotidae > Strongylocentrotus > Strongylocentrotus droebachiensis. Next base: position 10,529 of record JAVYIG010006944.1, read on the forward strand.
CGTTTCGTTATTCGGCCCAAGTAAAATCAGCGGGTGGGGAAAAGGTGGGATACGGAATAATAAAAGATGTTAGTAAAATAGGCCTCAAATGTGCTGTCTCTAAATGTATTTATCACATGCAATACATATCTTAGGTAGAGGAAGACATTTTGACATTTCCTTACAGAGCTATAATATAGGGATACTTCACGATTAAATGATTGTGATTTGTATATAGCCTTTTTATAGGCCTATTCATACAAGCTCAGCTGCGGCTGGATTCCACAAAATTTAAAGGGGATATTACTGACTGGAAAAGTGGAATTGAGACGCGTACTTTCGTGTCACTTCAGTAATACAGCCAATATCAATATTATCATCGATGAAGGACAAAGAAGACAAAATTTGCTCATTGAACCAAGAAACACAAACCTTTCTACAAATACACGGCCAGTTGGCCCTCGTTTCGCTTCATTGCTATGCGGATACGCGAGCGACTGGCGGGAGACTTATATACGTAGGCAACCAAAAGCGTCCCAATCTTTTGTGTCACCCGGTCAGCGACCTCTCATAGGCCTTTGACTTGTGCGATGACTCAAACCCCTTTCGTCAATGCAAGATGTATTGTCACCAAACGGCCTCGGACAGAATAGTCACGCAGAACCATAAATAAATTGTGAAAAACCGAAATGAAGCGCATCTAAATCGTTTCCAGGAAACGAGGGGACATTAATCTAAATACGGGAGGTGGAGGGAGGGGGGGGGGGGTGGTGTGCTCTTAACTTTGACTAGTACTTGACGAGTAGTCCCATATCACATTGTTGCAATCATAATTGATTCTTTAAAAAAAAAAAAAAATTATAAAGAGATAAGAGTACGTGTCACTCTTATCTCTAGGATTTGAAACGATATCCGTAACTACTACTCCCTTGACCACACTTCTTCTGATTCCTTCCTTTCAGCAACTAAAACAAAATACACAGGACATAACTTTGTCGAGGTGCCAACTTCAAACAGCAATAACAACAGTTGTGTCTAAACAAAACCAAATGTTCTGATATAGACTCGGGGTACTCAGATTTGGTTTGGACGGGGTGTGCCGCTCAAGCTAGCCTCGAAACCCCATCCAATATTAGGGTCCTTTTAGGGCATTTTCTCGAGAAGAAAAAAACCAAATTTTTCACAATTTTGGAAATTTTGAAGAAAAAAAAAAGGATTCATTTTGATGGTATTTTTGTTAAAAGTGGGATCCATGTTTAAGGATTTTTTGTGTGAAAAAGTGACCCATTAGAGCGGCACACCCCCGTATGTCCTAATTTAGGATTCATGAATATTTGAAAAAAAAATCACAGAATAACAGTTGCCGAATAGAATTTCCAAAAGCTAACTACAAATAATACATAAACAGTCTCTCACTCCACCTCTCTCTCTCTCTCTCTTCTCTCTCTCTCTCTCTCCTTCTCTCTCTCTCTCTCTCTCTCTCTCTCTCTCTCTCTCTACCATGCACACACACACACACACCCACACGAGACACACGCACGCACGCACATACACACATACTCTCTCCCTATCTCTCTCTTTGGAGCATCCTTCACCGAATATATTCTTTTCCTTCAAAACTTAAGCAATCCTATTATATCGGGAACAATGTCCGAAAATACCAAAAGACTTCTTAAAATGCATACATTGTTATGTATTTAAATTGTAAAAGAACATATTCCAGCCCCTGCCCCCCCCCCCCTCCTGTCCACCTTTATTGGGCCTATAAAGGCGGGCTTAAAGATTCAAAAATCCATGCAGTTAAACGTGGGGGGGGGGGGCATGCAGGCAGAATACAAAATGTCTAACCAGAAGAGACGGGGTGCAGAGTGACCAATATGATTGTGGCGCTTGTCTTAACTTTGTATCATAATTATCATTGCCGTTTTCTGGACCTTCAAGGTGGATGGGGACACCAGATCCGCCGAATACTTAATGGATCATGGACCTAAGTACTACGAATGCTTGGATACAATATATCTTTGGATACACCATACACGGGAACAAACCTTTATGGCATGCAAGACAGCATAATTTCATGGCAAAGTTCTCAAGATTTCCTTTCACCTTCACATCGACACCACTCTGCGCTTCCGCACTTGATAGCAAGTGTCCTCTCTTAAAAGGTCAAGTATACGGTCCCATAATGATTTGCTTGCAATATAGAAGGAGAAAAATTAGACAAACAGAACAACTTAACAAAAAAATTGAGGAAAATCGTATAACTAATAAGAAAGTTATAATTCTTAATGACATGAAATATGCAATATCATCAATGACATTGCACCTCACTTGTAAATGATCTTATATTGGTTCCCAATCAGAATATGATTTTCTCAAAACTAGAACCAAGTTGATTTATAAGAAAACGTTTTTCATGTACACCTTCGCGAAATATTTAATGAATGACAAAATCTGGAAATTGCTTTCAAATATGACATATGAATCTTCATAATTATGTATAGGCCTACATATCATATCAAAAATTCACAGGTTTATTCATTTTTACAGGAAAATGTACTGTTTAATATAGGAATCATAAAAAGGGCCTCTTCGTCTGGAGATAAATCCTATTCAAAACTATTATAGAATTCACTCCGAAGTAGGCTGGTTACTCTTTAGAGAATCACGGATTGCCGCATTCTTTCAACGTGGATTTCCATTCCAAACAAAATAATCTCCAATGATGACACCCCCCCCCCCCCCCCCCCCCGATCGAAAAAGTCATTTTCCACCCTAATTTAGAGAGTTTAATTATTGTTATTATAGAATAAGTGGAAACAAAGTTTTTAACAATTGTATAGGCCTATAACTTCCATTTATGTTTTAATTGTATATTTCTTTGTGAATATTTTAAAATTGTTTCTGAATCTGATGTTATTTTTTTGGTAATGTTGTTTTATTTTGTATTGTATTCAGACTTGCTGAAGAAACAGCTTTGCGGCTGAATGCCTGTTATTTTGAAACACCGTATCGAAATGAAAAAATAAAAGGAGATGTTATAATTTGTACTACTTTTTTTATTAAATATATAGGCCTAATGATGAGAAAGATAGAAGAAAGAAAGAAAGATTTTAAAAAGACAGATCGACAACTGATGATATTAATTGTTGTCCAACGAGGACTCCTTCTCGACATGTTTGATGTTCGATATTTGTTCTATTTCTTAAACGGTCCAACCTGGGGCATGGAAGAAATACATATTAATGTTACAAAGCTATATGTTATAAAAATTCAGTAAAAATAGAATATCTTTTAAAAGAAACACAAGGTTCTTAGGCAGCAAACAATAAATTGAAGGCAGGATTTTCAACAGAATAATAATCCCCTTTATCTATCACAACAGCGATTAAGTAATGACTTGGTGACATGACAACCATCGAGTCGTGGTCTTACCTTTGAGGGAAAGAAACAGAAGAAAATCAATGGTCACATGAAGAAAAAAACAAGACAATCAATCAATCATGAACATAATGCCGGGCAATGAGCACTGCGCACGTGGGCCGTGGTATAAAAAATTGAGGGATCATAAAATAAAACTTTTTTGATTTTATATCATAATCGTTTTCTTAATCTGATCTAGACTTGAGAGTCACTTGGTTACGAAGTTGATAAGATTTCAAATGTAATACGCGAATTTCAAGCAGTCAGATGTACTAGAAGGGGCGATTAAAAATGACTACCGAATGAGTAAGTGAACTGGTGAAGAATATACTTGGACTTCAACTTGAATTCACTCGTCGTGGTTCATATGCTTAGCACTGTAATATTGAATGCAATGCAGTATAGTCGCCTTGACATGAGATCGAGAGCAATCACTTAGTGCGTGACGTCATGGAATGATTCATTATGTAAAAAGGGTAAAATAATTTATGCTATCTGTTTTAGAGGTGTTCCAATATTTCGAGTTGTGAAGCAAAAAGAGACTGTTACGTTACTGAAATATATTTACATATAATTGATTGATATTTTTGACTTTATATCCAAATCTATGATTATGATGATATTCCATACAAAGTCATTCAAAACACACCCCTATTTTGAATGAATTCGACCATAATGGTCTATATTCTGAGAATACACTTTATTTTCCAAGATAAACCCGACCTTTGATGCAGGAGAACTCACAGACATGGGCCCGAATATATAGGATTTTTAATGATTTTGGTGTCTAGGTACGTATAATTTAGCAATATATATATAATTAACAACTATTATATTCGTTTGTTATCGTTTATTTATGCTGTTCTGTATTGTTTCTATCCGAAAATGCAATCGAAAAATGTGTTTCAAAAATAAGAGTACGCTGTATTATTTACATGTACTATTGTATTGTCGTGTACGGTACGTGTGAGAGGTACGGGGACACAGAGCGGTGTTCAAGCCTGTGTTACGGGACGGTACTGGCCTGTGTATGTAGACCTCTATGTGGTTGTGTGTTGTTGTGGTCACTTCCTTTCTGTGGGTTAAGAAAATGACCATGGCATGTCAATATGAGAGTCCACCTTAAATAATTGATAACATGACCGGTCAGTCTTACTTGGCTAAACTTCCCTAAGTTACTTCAGTCAATCTGTAGTCTAGAGTGGCAAAGTTAATTTTGACATTCAAAGTGAGACTGAGAAATGGTGATTGTGAAAGTTTGATCATGTCACATTTTAAACTTTGTCTACGAAAGAAAACACTGACTGAATATGTGCCAGTGAATACAAAATTATGATTTTATATCATTGTTGTTTCCTTTTATGGCTAAAAAAATGAGTAAAGTCGATGTACATGTAGTTTAGTTTGGTATTTTAGAAAGCAGTTTATTTTGTTGATGTCACGTGTGACGTACAATGCCGACTGAAGCATTTGGTAATGGCATCAATTGATAAAGTCACTAAAAATTGTAAAGAGATTTTTCTCAAAGTGGAGAAATGTCTACCAAGCTTCCTTTAAATGCAGGCTAATATTTCTGTCCAAAAGAATACATGTGGAAAGACTGCAAAATGCTGTGCCAAAAAATCTACCGACATCAACTTGAATTAAAATCTACAACATGAACATGTACATGTATTTCATTTAAACAAATTATCAACTAATTAATTATTATCTGTAAAATCTTGTAAAAACTTATCAACTAAAATGTATTTGCAGAAGGGGGGGGGGGGGGGGTGTCGGGATGATGGAAAAGACAAAAGAATATGCCCTTTAGTGTACCTTCACTTAATAGAAAAATACATACCGGTACTGTAGTTCATGGGAAATTCTGATGGTCATATCAGCAGAACCCGGAAACTTGCCACTTACCAGGTAAGGCTATTTTGGCTCCATCTGAAGGTTAACACGTTGAATATTGAAAGCTGTGTAAGCATCAGGGTTAAAATGATATTATTTCAAAGAACAAATAAATTTAAGGGAAGTTAATTAGAACCTTCACCTCCAATGGCATTGTTGGCCTTGGTTATTCAGAAATTATTTGTGTAATGAATAAAAAAAAATTATGGAGGTTGGTGATATAACCATAATACCAATGCTGTTTAAACAATGTTGGTTTTTAATGAGGAAATGAAAAGATGAAATGTAATCAAATGAAATTACTCCAAACCAGCTGAAAGTAAATAATAATAATAATAATAATCTTTTAAAGTCCACTCCAAATTTTATCAAGTTAAACCGAAAATGGAATTTCTTTTTGCCCAATTGATCGTGAGCCCGGCAGCCACTGAGCAGCGCCAGATCGACGTTGCTCTATCCCTTATTGTACCCAATGTTTGAGAAAATTCCTAATTTTGGTACAAGATTTAGTTTGAAGATTTGCTTGTAACCTGTGTTAAGTGTGTTTTCTGTTCAGACTGCTAAATACCTGTACATGTACCTCTGTTTATCTTATGGGGTTAACTCAATAGGACAAATTGCGTAAATATTCATGTACGGTACATGTATTGTAAAGAATTCCCTTTTCACCTTTATTATTGAAACTCCAGACATACTGGGGATATACTTTAATTCCAAGAAAACTCTTTCATTCTGTCCCTGATAGGCCAACACGCTTTCATACAGTACTTACATGTAGCAATGTTCACATGGGACTCGTCTTAAATCTTTGCAAAACCTCAAAGAAATATCCATCGATCCACTAACCATGATGAGGGTAACACAGGATTGAAACAAACAAGTTTGCAATGTTTTAAACTACATGTACATGTACAGGCCTGGCAAGTAGTCATTTTAACTACAAGCTTCAAACTAATAACTAAGCCTCATACATGTACATTGTAGTTAATTGCGTCCACACAGCACATAACTTCAAGTGTTGATCCCAGCTGCTCTTTCATATTTCACTTTATGCTTTAGTAATGATCTTAAAGTTTCATATTCATAACCACGAGTGCATCCACACAATCCCTAACTGCTAGAAAACTTTGAAGTTTAAAACCATGGCCTAAACTTTAAGTTAACAAGATTGTAATGTGAACCTCACTTTTGTCTCGTCTTCGGAGTTTCACAAGGAAAGAGTCTTGATATTTATCATAGCGTAACAGAGGGGAAGGAATCTCATGGGGTAACTGGTGTGAAATGCTGAAATCATTTTACCCCTGTTGCTGATGTACAGTACATGTATGTTCCTCTTCATGTGAAGTTGTTAATTTTAAATTTAAAAATAAATGCTGCCAGGGCATATGTTTGATTGTGTCATTTTTTGTTTAAATGATTGGCTTTATCATAGTGTCTTTAACTGTATGGATTGGATAATTGAACAAAAAGGATGCTTATTTTTCTTATTTGTAAGTGATAATTTGCAGGTTGTAAGTTGTAACCAGTGGAAAAATGCAAAGGAATTGTGAGTGATTTAGCCCCGGAAAGCTCAAGAAATTATGAGGAAAAATAAAAGGAGCTTTGGTAACGATGAAACAAACAAGAAAGAAATTCCTAAAACCATTTCAATTAACTCTCATTGTAGATATACATACATGTACATGCACAAAAAGAGCTACCACAAATAAAGAGATATTTTTCACACTCTATGCAACTTTGAAAGTTAATGATGTGTCATTTTATCTGTGATTCTGTAACGATTTTGCAAAACTGTCCAATATTGTGAAACATTCCATCTTTTGTATTTCATCATGAAACAGGCAGGTTATATGTCATGTGCATTTATGTCCGGGTCACAGAACATATTCATGTAAACAGTTCATGTGTTCATAAAATGTTTAGCGGTTAGTATTGAGAGCAGTGAAGAAATCCTTTTTTGTTTGCTGGAGCTCATTTTGAGATTTTGTATTGAAAAGGCAAGATTTCCTTCGGAGCAATTTATTCTAGTTTAATGCACAACAGAGTTCTCCGTTGTAGGGTTTCAGGCCTCTTTTGACTTTGTTGTTGCTCAATTACTTTTTGTTCCTCTGTATACGCCCTTATTAAAAGGAGATCATCTATAAATGTATCAATGTCATTCTTCTATGTAGAGTGAATCTTCAAATAAATAGGGCTTACTCCTAAACAGGGCCATATTACAATGGCTGAATAACACTCTGTTGTTGGCTGCTTAATTGCTGAATGATTTATTATATTTTGTGCTTCAAAGAAAGATAGCTTTGCAAGCCTCGCCCAAATGAGATGAATTAGCTTGATTTACTCCTGAGAATGGAACATTTGACATTGCGCATAAGTCATGTAGACCCACTCAGAGTTCAGATTCTCCAGCCGTGGATCCAATGAAGATCATGTGTGTTATTGGCTTGGTCGCGATGGATGTCTGTGCCTTGGGTTCCTTTCAATTAAGGTCGGCCAAGGAATGCAAGAGCCCCCAGTCTCCGGAGGTCAATGTCTTCTGAGTTTGACCTCCGATTTGACCTTTCTCTTCCCAGGAGCAGCCAGTTGTGGAACATATTTCAGAGCTTTCAAATTGCTATCCTGCATGTACATTACATGTACTGTTCACTTACACAGAGATCTTCTACATTGTTTATTTTCCCCTTTTTCTTGTTGTGAAGTGTTACTGCACAATTTTCAGTCGTCCCATGTTTATGTGTCCTCCTGAGACATAATAAAGAAAACAATAGCATCAACAAACATGAAATGAAACACACAAAAGTGAAATTACATTTTTGAACTTACATCAATTGTGTAATTTGTGTGATGTCCCTTTTTGTTTGTTGTACATGTATGCATGTATGTTTTTTTCATACACGGTTTAATTAAATCATAGACATACATATGAGTGTCTTGTTTTCAAGGGGGGGGGGGTGTTACAATGAAGGTGGTTGTACTTGTATGCAATGTACATTTGTTTAAGGACATATTGTTAACCCAAAAGCCTATTTCTAAATTATATAAGGACATTGTCAAAAACTTCTCAGAAAATGCAGGTGTGATGTTATTTCAATTTTGCCTTTTTTGTCACTTTTGTGGAAATGGAGAAGGTCATAATATATGATCATAGCTGAAAGCAATCTTCAATATTGTCACCTTTGTGACCTCCGTTTCTGTCTTCTCAAAATTCCTGCAATATATTATCCTGGAGTGGAAAAATCGTCTTCAATTATCTATATATTTTAAGTAGATTTGTGGAAAAGGGGAGGGTGTCATTTATAAGTTAGGCCTATGTTCCCAATTCAAAGCTGTCAGATAAAATTACACAAGTGCTTTTTTTCCTTTTTTTAAAGTACATGCCCTCAATCGTTTATTCTTAAGATGAAGATGATATTGATAACTATTTTTTTGGACAATTTACTGGGAATTGTTTTTAGTTCGGGATCGGTTTATTTTTCAGTTTTAATTATGGCCCTATTTCAAAGCTGTCAGATATTTATTGCTCTTTGCAAACTGATCTTGTTATGTAAAATGTGATATATTTTTCTGAAAATTGTCTTCCTTTCTATTTATTATTTATTAACATTCACAGATTTTGCCAGTTTCAAAGAAGGGGTGAAATTTTACAATTATAGGGCTGAGATCACTTCAATATAATGAACATTTAGAGCTCATTGAATTTCAAGGAATTCTTTCGCGGATTCCTGAAAATGTGTCAATTACATTGTATTCTGCTTTTTTTTTTTTTTTTTTTACTGTTCACGTACATGTGATTTCTTTGAATTGGGAAGTTTTACTTGTGTCCATTATTGTCTGATATACTTGTAGATCTTCTTCATTTTTTGCAAATATATTGCCAGAAACCTTGAAAAAACGTTTGAATTTAATGTTGCATACCAGTGCCGATATTAATATGGTCAAGACATTTTGTATGTACTTGAGATACTCTGTATTGACATTCACAGTACAACATGGACTTGCATGTTATCTACATGCACTGTAACCTACATTTTATATCAATTTTAGGGTAAGTTGTTCCCATGACTGGCATGAGCTTTGTATACATGTACACTGTACATAAATTGTATACAATTTTATACATGTTTGCATTCTTACACTGTAAAACATTGTCCCATGTACATGTACCATATACATGTAGGGATCTACAGTCTACTGTACTTTTGTACCTTCCATACATGTGCAACAACCAAGTCCACATGCCTTCAGTACATGTCCCTATACACAATACATCATTACATGTACCTGCTTATGGTTCTTTTAAAATCATTCAGGCATACATAAAGACACATCAGACCTTGAATGAATCTGACCAACAATGCCATGTTTATCCTTCAGCTCAGATTGTGGTCAGACCCTTATTTCTAAATCCTCTAGACCTCTAGTTAGCTAATTACTATTAATGAAGGTTAGACTGTTCCATTGCAATGCTTCAAATTGCAAAGAACATGCACATGTATAATGTTCATTTGTCATCCAACCCTCAATTTTCTTTTAAATGAAGGCCCTTTGATTAAAATAGAAGTGCAGTTCAGTAAAGAAAAGTTTGTACATGTACATACATGTAGTACAGGGAAAAAAAAAATTGAGGGCTACTTTTCAAGCTTGCTTGCATGAAAATAACACTCTTTAATTTGTTTTGCATTGAACTGTATGCACATTTTTTGGGGCTCTTTTATGACTTTCGGGGGCTCTTTTTAGCATTTTGGGGGCTCTTTTTAGAATTTTGGGGGCTAATTCGCCCCGAGCCCCCATGTATTTTTTTCACTGGTACGTAGATGCTAAATGCTTGTTCATAATCAGGGCTTCAATTTGTATTTTGTAGAAGGGGGTCCATATCAAACTTTTTACAGTCTGTATGCAGTACCGGTATGCACAAGGCTTACATGTACATGTACATGCATGTGCATGTTATCTATTATGCTTATTATCCTCATTACTGATCATGTTGAAATAAAGTTCAGGGAAATGAAAGTGAGAAAAAAAGTACATTCACCCTCCCTACATCTGTCTAAACATTTAATGTACTACATTGTGTGCGTACAAGTATATTATCCTATAAATACTCTTGTATGGTTTTAAAACAAGAGGAAGTTACTTGTACAAGCATTTTGAGTATTTCCCTTGGACTTTGTTTGATATGTACAGGTGGAAGTGACATTTGTTTCATTATCATCAAATTTGGTGTAAATCATGACAATTCTGTTGCAAATGTACAAACCCTTGTCAAATTTGTGGAAATGTTCAAGCCTAATTGTCATTTAGACCTTCAAATTTTGTATATTCTGCATTTTAACAAAAGTGATCAATAACTAGAACCTATTAGGACATACATGTAGAGCTTATAAATTTCATTTTCGTTGTTAAAACTATCATTTTATGCTAAATTCGCTGAAAGTTTGTGAGGTGGATATATTTTACATGTGCCCCTTTCTGTCTTTTTCTTTCTTTTAGTAAATAAAGACTTTATTGAAACAATATATTTGCAACAGTTTTTGTACACTTGTTGTGGATACATTGTACATGTACAGTTTATTTTAGCCCTTAAATTGATAACAATTTTGCTTAAAAATACGTCATGTACATGTACATGTACACACAACTTTGTAGGCTACCTGTCATTTCAACCTGCGTCCATTCTTTTTGTAAAATATTTATTGGTAGCTGAGAGCAAAATTGATAGGAAATAGGACGTCCAAAAGTGGTTCAATCACTGCCAACATCTGAGCTGTGATATTCTCTGAATCAACTAATCGCTTTCTTCCTCCTCCACTGCCCATACACATGACACTGCATTTCAAATGGGTCCCGTGCATGCGCTTCCATGTCCTGTGCGTGGTTAGAGGTGCGGCATGGACATGGGTTGGCATAACTTTCTCATTCCTGAACGGACGATCAGGGATGGTACTCCTATCAGGTGCAGGATAGAAATATGAATCTCGAATGGTGAATTGCAAATATGCGCTTTCAGTTTCTGTGTTTTATTGCTTCTGAAAGAAAACGAGGCCCTGCCAGAGAAGACAGTGGATGAAAGTGATATTTTGTGCCCATGCTTATTTTAGTTGGTTCTTTGTGGAGATGTCCCCCTTTTTTAATGGGGGGGGAGGGAGGGAGGGAGGGAGGGAGGGAGGGAGGGAGGGAGGGAGGGAGGGAGGGAGGGAGGGAGGAGGAGGGAGCGGGGTGTCCTACCAAATAAACATATTGACTTACGCATTGCTCAGTTATGCAGAAAATGATAAGCACATAAATGACGATGGCTAGCAAATTAGATAGAAACAGAAACACAAGTTCTGAATCAGAAATATAACCAGATCAAATTACTCATTAAAATTAATCACCCAAGCCAATATACTGAAGTATTGCTAAGTGCTTGGTTTTTAGTGCCCCAAATATGTTCTTTTGTTTTGTATTCTTATTTGATGGAGAGCTTGGATACATTTTACATATTGCAGTTATTTTTTGACTTGTAGAGTTTTAAATAAAAGCTGAGAAATTGTTAATAATTTCTTGAACTGAATCAGCGCTACTTGTCCTATAGATAACACTGTTTAATCTCTGCTTTTTCCGTATGTATACATGTATCATGTTGTTACTAGACATAAAATAAATAGAATACTACTGCACTTTCTATTAAACATAGAAATCTTGATGGAAAGCCCTAAGGCTATTAAAGCTGCCCTTTATTTGTTGTTACTGTATGTACATGTAGGCCCTAATTATTAAAGTGTGCTATTAAATTGAAAAGGAACTTAGATATCATTGTGAGAAAATTGCACTTGTATGTACAACACAATATTCTATTAGGGCTCGTGCAAACAGAAAATTATTTTTTACACTGCCCTAAATGTACATGGTCCTATTATTAGAACAGTACATGGAACCTACATGTCCTTGTATGTAATTTTCTATTGGCATACTGTAGGCACTGCACATTTTGAACTCGTCAGCAGTACGCTCAAAGAAGTTTGTGCTCGTGATGAATATCTGGAGGTCAAAATTGGATGAATAACAGACTAATTATGAACATCAAAGACCACATGGGTTCCAGTGCCCATCTGCGTGCTAGTGCATATGAGGTCAATTCAGTTTTTTTTTATTTGACTCTAAAGTTTAAAGGCCCTTTCAGTTTCATACATAAACGAGAGAAAATTCATGCCCTCCTTTTTCTGGTACCCCTCCCCCCCAAAGAATTGATATTTCATTCATTATTTGTTGATAAAATGCAAGACTAAGCTGGTGCTTAATTCATCTAGCAACCAATAATAATATATTTTTGATATTGCTTTCTGGTTATGCTTATTTTCCATTATCCTGACAAGCATCTATATTTCATATATGTATTGAGGACATTCCAAGGAAGATGGTAAAACTCATCTTGTGATAAAAATTACAATAGCATTACAATGTATATTTAATAACTAGAAATTTCAGAAAACCAAGTTTGAGAGCTTGTTTTTCCAAAAGCTACCCTACATGTAACTGCAAACACAACTGTGTCTGTGCTTTAACTTCTTACCAAAGAAGTCTTTGTACTGAAAAATAGGGAAGACTAGTATAATTGTTCATTGACTCTTTTGTGATGAAGTTGAAATTAATTTCTGTATGCACTGAAGTAGAAAACCCGCCAGCCTCTTCCAATTTTTCTTTTTTAACGTATTGTTACCTGGAACCATTTTTAACAATGGGGTGTAACCTCAAAGCTGGGTCTGTGCATCCATTTTCTTTTCATTCCATACAAATATGTCATCACTGAAATTGCTGGTTATTATATGCTCCGAGGGGAAATGGACACAAAGCATAAACAGTTTACAATTTTCCGGGAAAATTACAAGTGTTTCAGATATTGATCTTATTTATGATTGCGATTGCCTCGAGTTCTCACTTTTCGACTGCGCTTGCCTCCAGTTCTCACCCAGTGACTCGGCCTTTTCATTTAGAGCTCTTAAAAATGTGCTAGAGGAAGAGAGGAAGAGACAAAGGGAGAGAGAGAGAGAGAGAGAGAGAAAGAAAGAGAAAGAGAAAGAGAGAGAGAGAGGGTGAGAGAAAGCTAGAAAGAAGTGGGAGAGGGAAGAAAGAGAGAGAGAGATTGACACCAACAAAGACAGTGATGGGGTGAAACATGAGAAAAAGAAAATATGAGGGAGACAGTCATTTTGATAGAAAGAAGGAAGGAAAGAAAAGAGTAGGAAACAAGAATTTTAATAAAAAATGGGAATTTAGAGACAAAGAATGAAGTCATAAAAAGTGAAAGTAGAAATAGAGATAGCAAATGACAGGATATTTATAGGTGTTTTAAGATCATTTCTTTTAAACAATTGTAGTGAAGGGTGTTGAGGAGGAATGTCAGGAGGATGCAACAAAAGGAGCAACAAAAGACTTTTATAATTAATCACCAAAAAGGATCAACAACTTTAAAGGGTGTTTTGCCCCATGATCCCCTTTGAGCCAATCAAGGTCTTTTTTTGCCATACAGTTTCCCTAAATTAACAAAGATACGGTTAAGTATTTAATGAAATTATTATTTGGCCTCGAGCAGTTATGGCAATATCCTGTGTGCTGTTGCTGTATGTAACTGGGGCTTATACCTGATAAAAATAGGACCCCAGTTCAGGTGTTACTTTTTTGCTTTGAAAGTAGACAATTATCCTGACAGGCTTCCTGGAAATACAGTTCCAAGTCACTCTTCACCGGTGGATCGCTTTATTAAAAGTACTTCAATAAATCCAGACTGTACCGACGACGTGCCCTGAAGCCGGGTGGAGCCCCCGCTGCTCCATTTCTTCTCCAGAGCTTCTCCTGAGCTGGTGAGCGTGCATGTCAAGAGAAATATTCTGTCCGGGAGATGATGCCCCTGCCGCTCTCTGGAAAGACGTGGAGGATTAGAAGATGGGCACTGATTTATAGCTATCTCTCTCTCTCTCTCTCTCTCTCTCTCTGTAATAGTTGTAAACATTCTGATGTGCTGCAAATCTTGTAAGAACAATAACCCCTGACATCAGGGTATTAATTCTGCATACTGCTTTGGGGGAGTGCCTCTTTTCGGGATGCGCCCTATTTCACGGTATTTTGCCACCATTTTCTACGACTTCATCATGCTCTGGGGGCGATTTATCCGATTTCAATAAGAGATTGATAGGTTTCATCAAAATGGATATATAAATATAATTCTATGGCCTCTCTGGCTTCAGTGCATTACATGGATGCCGACAGAATTGGCAAGAAGCTTCACCGGCAATTGCAGCCTAAAAATATCATTGGTGTGGGTGCATATCAACTGAAAGCATTCTCTGTCAGCTGACAGTGCTGAGTATGAATACATCTATGGCTTGTGGACTGCCTTATATCTTAAATTGGATTTGGAGTGTACTAGTAAGTGGACTTGATTGTGTATCAAAATAAATTGCTTTGTCTCTCAAATCAATAGTTGTTTTATTGTTGAGTGTGTGTGTGTGTGAAAGCCATTTTTAGCACTCTTCATGTACAGTACATGTATAGACATGGACATTGTTATACATATACCTCCCTGTAAGCACTTATGGGATTCGTGCATGATCTCAATGTAGGTCGAATATAATCTGCTACCCCTCTCCTAAAAGAAACCAATCATTCCATTACACCTCTGCATACTTTTATTTCTCCATTTTTCCTGAAGTTATGTCCGTCATATACATATACCGTGAGTCCGTGACTCTTTTAAGTGATGCACTCTGGAATATAGCCTAAATCTGGACTCATACTTAATAACTAGCCCATAATTGCGTAGATTTTTGCTCCAGTTAACAGTTAGAGTTGATAAAACAGGACCTAAACTATTTTGTTATTGTGTTTATTCAAGAGAAATTATGTTTGTGTTTTGATTACGTAATACGTCATTGTCATTTTCGCATATATTAATAGGTGACTCGCAAGGCTAGAATTGAGATAGTCTTAGGTTGATTATGCGACAGTAGTTGCGATGGTGTTATAATAGAATATGAAATGCTGACAATACATGTGCATTTATATCTAATGCTACGATCACAAAGGTTCATAGGAACGATAATTTCATACAAATCTCCCATGTTTTCCATTGTCTTCCCGAATTTCCATTGTCTGAAAATCATTCATACCGCGTTTGTAGCAGTTCGTAATGGCATTTGTGACCAAGGCTTAAATGTACCTGGAAAGTATAGGCTAGGTTGTGCAGACTAAAAAAAATTGTAAATCACTGACCAGACTTTGTAGTTTTTATTTTGAATTATAGTGCGGAAGGAGCTACTTCCTGCACTTGGCGAATGGAAATGCAATATGTGCAAGGACATCAATGACTGCTTTTGGGATTGGAAGAAAAGGGAAGAGGGGGTGGGGAAAACATAGGGTTATTTTTATAATTTGCACATGTTTGTTCATACTTTGGACAAGGGGCTTTGCTATGCTGTGCTAACTACATGTACATGTACATGTAGAGGTGATGATGTACTCAAAAGCATCATTTACAAATGTACATGGACTGTATGTGATTGCACTGATTAATAGATTGTGTCTCACTCTCTTTTCTCTCTCTCTACCTCTCTCTTTCTCTACCTCTCTCTTTCTCTCTCTCTCTCTTTCTACCTCTCTCAACCTCTCTCTCTCACACCTCGTTTCTCCCCCCCCCCCCTCTTTTCCCCACTTCTCACTTTCTATCTCCCTCCGTCTTATTCGTAATTGCGTCTTGAAGAAACTATGCCAGCTGAGCTAGTTGAGAAAAAACACAGTAGGCACCCTCCAGCAACGGTCAGCATATATACGCGAATGTGAGGGAACTCCCAGTTACATGTATACTGTAAACGCTGTTATTTTTGCGTGATTAATTTTTTGTGCTGAGCGACCCCAAAACATATTCGCTGGTTCTTAAATTCGCGTTGCACGCAATTCAGCCCGTTTAGAACACGCATAAGAAGTCATGCTTATATTTTCTCGAGTTCTCAAATTCGCGCTTGCCGATCCTAGCGCGAAATCCGAGAAAATTAATATACCCCAAATATTTCTGCGTTTACAGTATGCAAGGCAACAATCGCATCTTACGTACGTTAGTGTAAAGGAGGGAGGAGGGTGTGAGTGTAATTCTTGCTCAAGTAAACTACTGTACATGTAAAGGCATCCATGACATATGGATGAGAATGTGACCGAAACCATACATGTAGGCCCCACCCATAATAATTGCAATGGGCAAAACTTGGCAGGCATTGAATGTACATGTACATGTATTTCGACAGTGTGTGGAGGTTTGCATCAAAAATAGATGGTAGTAAAGCAGTTAATTAATTAAAATACATGTGCAAGATACATGTCTATGTGAAAAATAGATATTGTAGTTCCAACTTAATGTTACTTGTACACTATCGACTGAGAATAGGTCAGTTTGGAACTGGTTTGAAGTCAGTATGACCATGTGACTAAGATATTACATTTACATGTATATTTGATTAATTTGGATTAAAAAAATCACAATAATATCTACATGAATCATATCTAGTATAAATCCTTTGCTGGAATTCTATATTTATCCTACCCTTTCAACAAGTCGAGTCTTGAAAAGAGCTCTGTTCTTCTGCTTGTATTCGTGTACACTGTATGTACATAAAAAATGAGATCAAACATACTGTGAGAACAAGCTAGGATCAGATGTTTGTACATATATTGATCAATCATATTGAATGATGAAACATCCAGGGTTCTCTCATTGTGCATGTTTGCAGTACGGTCGGTTTGTAGAATTACCAAGCCGATCTTAACCCGCTGGATATGATAATGATATAACATATATATCTTTCCATACCCCACCCTGAGTTAAATCTCATGCTTCATACATGTAGTATTCATTGGCTTAATATCTAGAATCACATCCCTGGATCAACCTTGAATTCTTCCCAGGGAAATGTTCCCCGAGAGCTCTTTCATTTCATTTCACTTCAGCGCCTGCCCGTCCATATTTCCACATATATATACATGTATATTATAATGATCTGCAGATCCATTTAGATGATTAATTTTATGTAAGTAGGATGCTTGGCTTCGATGAAATAATTGCAAAAAAAATGTCGGTGACCATTCATATGTTTAGTTGTTTGTACGATCTACTACTGAAAGGTAATTTGAAGAGACAAGATGTGGGGGGATGCATATTTTCATTTTTATTCTTGGAGCATTTCTTAGGCTTTGCATTTAAGCTCTCTCTTTCCCTCTCTCTGTCTCTCTTTTTCTTTTACACTAGTATCTTTCAGAGCGCTAGGCTTGTTTTTTTTTAGTGGGCGGAGAACAAAATTTTAGAGGGTAACATATTAAAGCTTTTATCTCCTATTTCACACTCTGAAATGAAGAGGGGGGGGGGGAGGGGGTTTCATGTGTATCGCCGCCCCTAATTGTAATAGCAACAAGCCTTACATACTTAATTTTTTTTCTGCACTTACGCTGCCCCTTCTTGATGCTACGTGCCTCATTTTTTAGACAAATATGAAGGAGTGACATTTTTTGTTTTCTGTGAGTCTCTATTAGGGGGACACAAGCACCGTCCCCTACACTACGGTACAGTATGGAGGGGCGGGGGAGGTGGCTGAAAATTCAAGGAAGGGGGTCTTTGTGCACTGCAGCCCCTAAATAGTAGCACCGAGCCTTGCGTGCTTGATTTTTCTGCACTTCAACTGCCTCCACTTGATGCTGCGTGCCTCGATTATTGGACAATAGTTGAAGGAGAGAGAGACCTACATTGTTGGGTATCACACATCTGAAGGCTGCCTGCCTGCCTGCCTGGGACTGCAGGGAGGTAGAAGGCCGCGAGGGGAAAATGATGTTATCGTTTGTCAGCTCGGTCAAGGAGCCTTGTTATTGCTATTGTACCTCGCCTCACCTTCCTGTGTACATGTATGAACACCCTTTCAGCCTGCCTTGTAACAAGCTACATTCATAATGCCTTTCAACCACTGTAAATGTAAACAAGGCTTATGTTGAATTTGTATATATTGATCAAATACATTTCAATTTGATTCATTAATGGTTATAATGTCAACTACTGTACATGTAAGCCTTGGTAGCAGTCGTACGCTGGATTTTCTGTGTTCATACAATTTCCATATCCATTTTCATATTCAAAGTTTAATTGTCGTGCAGATATTAGAAATAGAAAACTAACATGGAAATGATTGTTACACATTGTGCATGAATCATTCACTATAACATTGAAAACGATGGTAAAATATTTTCTGAATCTTTCACTTGATGATTATCAATTCCAATTCCTCTTTTTAAAACAAAGTAAACTTAGAAAGCAAGGACATTTATGTGTTTGCATGTTGATCTAATATTCCAGTTTGACATTTTTGGCGCGTTTAGAGTAAACAAAAAGAGATTTCAAGTGCATCAATGCATGAAAAAGGCCTATTGTCTCATGTAGAGAGAGTATTCTCTTAGCCGCAATTCAACAACATGCACATTTGTTGACCTGAAGTTCAGGATGAAAGGATAAATCAGAGTCTTTTTGACATTTACTGCATACACAATGGATGATTTATCTTGGCACAAGAGTTGATTACAGTAATGTAGACCTACATTCTTCATGTACATGGATGTGTTGTAAATTACAATATTGTTTACTTGAACCTGACAAAGATCTTCTTTCATCTATCTGTACTGCCTTTGGGTATTGTCGTTTTGGAGCTAAAAGGGTGCATTGCTAACACTAAAATATATACAGTTCTCTTTTGGCTCATAACAGACAATATACCGTACATTGAGAATCGTGTGTCTCTGAAAGGATGTTGGCTATTTCTGAACAAGTGCATTGCATTTATTAAGTGACTCGATTGTGGAATCTAGAGTGGGAATTAAGAAGGTCCATTGTATTTGGTACTTACAAAATACAAATTAGCAGAAGAGCGAAAATTTACAGAGAAACAGGAGTTCTGTGGAGGGGAATCTTATTGGTAGCCAAGAGGAAATTTAATAAAAAATGTGTTAAATATAGCTTCTTATTGTTACATTAGTCCATCCTTGATTTCTGATGAATTTGGATCTGAAAGGAATACAAGATCATGACTTTATGGGGCATTATGCTAGGATCTCCCACCAATTTGAAGAGGAGAATCCTGATTGAATCAAAAGAAAATATCCTGGCAGGTTAAATGTGTACTTTCATGTAAATCTGTCATTTTAAAGACTTAAACATACCTGGCTATAGGCATGTACTGTGCATGTACATGAAGGCCTCAAAGTGTACAATCTCTGTCCAAGCCACTTTCTGAGGCAACCCATCCATGGTACATGTACATACATGTACCTGTACCTGTGTATCATTCGGTGATTATATACATGTACATGGAGAACCAAGCGAGGGTGTCCTAGACAGGAAGTTGGCTCTTGTTTTTATAGGTGAATTGATGCATGTGAAAGGTTTCACCGACAGACCTTGCATTTCCATGGCAACATAAGTTCCCTTGGTGACTCTCTTGCTGCATGTTAATGTACATCACAGAGAATAAGGATGCTCAAACTGGATGGGGATATGTAGAGAGATAGAGAGAGAGAGAGAGAGAGACAGAGAGAGATAGGGAGAAAGAAAGAGAGAGAAAGAGAGATAGAAAGGTGAGAGAGAGAGAGAAAGAATAGGAAGGGAGGGAGGAGAAGTGGAGAGAGATAAAAAGGTGAGCAAAGAGAGGGGGACGAAGGAGAGAGACAGAGATAGCAGATAGGGGAAAAGAAAGAAGGGGAAGGGAAAAGAAGAGAGAGAGAGAAGAATGAGGGGGCTGGGTGAGGGGGGGGGGGGGCTACACAATTTATTTAATAAAATTTTTAATGCCTGTCCTCATGATTAAATTTCTCCTGAATGAAGATGTATTACTCATAAAACATGTCATTACATAATTGATTCTAATATATGCATTTAGTACTAAAATATGACCCTGTGGAATGTTTTAATTCATTTTTTATGGTACAATTACCACCTTAATGTGTTTTATGATGATTTATCATATCTTATTGCTGGTGACTATTACAATTAACTGTCGTTTTAATATTGCATGTACCAGTACATTTCATCAATGATTATAAATGCCATATAAATGATTTATGTTTGTCTCTTATTTTTTTACCACTCTTTTATATGCAGATAGATGAATTGCAAGCTTAATGTATGAATTCTGGGAGATGCTCTATTTGACACATTCAAGGTAAGTTTTTTACTGCCAATTTTTTTCCTTCATTTTCATGCAAAATAAACTGATTCATCATTATCTTCCATGTAGGCTTGCTTTCAGTCTTGGATTCTCATATCTAATGCTTGATAGATATACACATGTGGTTCATATTACATTTGCACTCCCTCTTGTGAGCCCATACTTTTAATCATTTAAAAGGAGATAATGCTTCATTAAATAAACGAACCAATGAGTCATCTACCATAATTACTTAATTAGTGATAGAACAATCATCTTTTAGCAACATAATTGATATTACTTCATGCTTTATGAGTAGGCCTTGAACGGAAGTACCATTAATGATTGAAAATATTGAAGAAAACAAATTGATGATAACATGTCTGATATTGACACCAAATAAACATTCATCCAAACTACATAATGAAAAATTGCTTGTGTACTTGTGGTGTGAAAATGGTAGTATGATTATGATATCTTTGATACGTATTTAGAGGTTTCATTCCAAATTTGCTGGCTTCGTCGCACCGATAAACATCCATGTTGACGACTTCCCGGTCTAAAATTTCTTGCCTTCTAAATTACCTGTTGATGGATAGCTGTAATCATGCGAACCCTGGGTAAATCAGAGTCGTCGCCTTCAAACCCCTTGTTACCCTCAAGTCAACGCCCTTGATTCCTGCATGAAGAAGTCCTCCGTACGGTATCAGTAGGGTTAATATTCCACCTCCATTTCCTCTGGGGTTGAGGGTCGTTATTATCAATCAACAATTAAGTTGGTTAGCGGAGGCATTGTCAAGGGCCATGAATTGGATATTCACGTAACTAAGTACCCATCAGTATTTTGCGCGAAGTTTTTTTTGCGCTGTTCTTCAGTTAATGTCTACTGTTAATGTCTAATCGTTGAATTTTTCAGGAATGGTTTTCAATTTTCCCTAATTTTGTTAATCTGTGTGGCAGTCATTCATCTACAATTGGTAATTAGTGAAGAAATGTTAGCAAGCATGGCATTGTTTTTCTTCTTTGATAAAAGTGCAAAAAATGAGCATTGCTGATGATGTTGTTGGCTATAAAGACAAGTGCAGACTAAGAGGAAATGAGGGGAGGGGGATGGGGATTATTTCACAAACCATTAATGATCTACTTTGATATTTAAGCTGCCTGCTGATGTATGCTATTAATAATTGATAAGAATCAAAGATTGAAAAGATAAGGCTGTATTCAAACGTGCACGTATTCGGAAGGAAGATACTTGGGAGATTGTGATGACCTGATCAAAACCAACATGTATTAATTACTTCCTGCCGGTATACCTACTCACATAGAAAGAGGAAGAGAAGGAGATAGTGAGACAGAGATAGATAGATAGAGAGAGAGAGACGGAGAGAGATAGAGATAGAGAAAGAGGTCTAGACAGAGAGGGTCAGAGAGGAACAGAGAAACCAAAATTTAGAGCAATACAGTTTTGTAGGCCATACCAGGCTGTACAGTACATAGAACAAAAGCCAGATTTAGATAGTGGAAGATTGCTGTCGGAAGTCGATGTAGATTCAACCCTGAGGGCAAAAAAAAAAAAAACACAAAAAGATAAAACATCCGCACCAAAAAGTTTTATCTTCATCCCGGTATTCAATGTGTGTTTAGAGCGAGAAGGGGGTTCACTGATACAGGTACTTTTAAATATCCTTCTAGCTCTTGTTGTGTACCCGGCAGAAATGCAGAAATGAATAAATTGACAATAATATTGCAAGAGAAACACTTTTCAAAGTTATGATGACCTTCTTTGATTACATCCTTCATTTCAGTGTTTCAATTGTGTACAGTGATGTGTTATGTTGGCATTCAAAACTTTAAAAAAAAAAAAAAAATTGACCAAAATGTAATTTTATGTCCTTCTCCTTGGGAATGGACTTGTAGACAAAGTCCTACAATATGTGGTACAGTACACTATACATCCATGTACATGACCATATAACCTCTCACAAATCTGTGCCATCGTGAGCTGGACCAAATGGAAAACATACTCTGTGAATGTAATTACCCCTCCAGTTCAGCTTGTCATTAGATCATTCACGTCACTAGGGGGGACTCATCCTCTTCGTCTCATGCGTCATGCAGAAAAAAAATAAAAGTCACTCCCTCCCACCGTTGCCTAAGTAACCCTGCTCTTAAAGGGTGGGTGGGGCTTGATGTTTTGCACTGTTGTCAATATATTGAAGAATTGATTCACGAGTGCCATAAGGATTTTAAATAAAAATTCATCTGGACTACCTTTTGAATAGTTCTCACAAAATATTGACAAATTAAAAGTCACTCCCTCACATCGTTGCCTAAGTAACTGCTCTTAAAGGGTGGGTGGGGCTTGATGTTTTGCACTGTTGTCAATATATTGAAGAATTGATTCATGAGTGCCATAAGGATTTTAAATAAAAATTCATCTGGACTACCTTTTGAATAGTTCTCACAAAATATTGACAAATTAAAAGTCACTCCCTCACATCGTTGCCTAAGTAACTGCTCTTAAAGGGTGGGTGGGGCTTGATGTTTTGCACTGTTGTCAATATATTGAAGAATTGATTCACGAGTGCCATAAGGATTTTAAATAAAAATCCATCTGGACTACCTTTTGAATAGTTCTCACAAAATATTTACAAATTAAAAGTCACTCCCTCACATCGTTGCCTAAGTAACTGCTCTTAAAGGGTGGGTGGGGCTTGATGTTTTGCACTGTTGTCAATATATTGAAGAATTGATTCACGAGTGCCATAAGGATTTTAAATAAAAATCCATCTGGACTACCTTTTGAATAGTTCTCACAAAATATTGACAAATTAAAAGTCACTCCCTCACATCGTTGCCTAAGTAACTGCTCTTAAAGGATGGGTGGGGCTTGATGTTTTGCACTGTTGTCAATATATTGAAGAATTGATTCACGAGTGCCATAAGGATTTTAAATAAAAATCCATCTGGACTACCTTTTGAATAGTTCTCACAAAATATTGACAAATTAAAAGTCACTCCCTCACATCGTTGCCTAAGTAACTGCTCTTAAAGGGTGGGTGGGGCTTGATGTTTTGCACTGTTGTCAATATATTGAAGAATTGATTCACGAGTGCCATAAGGATTTTAAATAAAAATCCATCTGGACTACCTTTTGAATAGTTCTCACAAAATATTGACAAATTAAAAGTCACTCCCTCACATCGTTGCCTAAGTAACTGCTCTTAAAGGATGGGTGGGGCTTGATGTTTTGCACTGTTGTCAATATATTGAAGAATTGATTCACGAGTGCCATAAGGATTTTAAATAAAAATCCATCTGGACTACCTTTTGAATAGTTCTCACAAAATATTGACAAATTAAAAGTCACTCCCTCACATCGTTGCCTAAGTAACTGCTCTTAAAGGGTGGGTGGGGCTTGATGTTTTGCACTGTTGTCAATATATTGAAGAATTGATTCACGAGTGCCATAAGGATTTTAAATAAAAATCCATCTGGACTACCTTTTGAATAGTTCTCACAAAATATTGACAAATTAAAAGTCACTCCCTCACATCGTTGCCTAAGTAACTGCTCTTAAAGGATGGGTGGGGCTTGATGTTTAGGACTGTTGTCAATATATATCAAAGAATTGATTCATAAGTGCCATAAGGATTTTAAATCCGTCTGGACTAACTTTTGAATAGGTCTCACAAAATGTTTACAAATTAAAAACTCACTCCCTCCCCATCAATGCCTAAGTAAATCTGCTCTTAAAGGGTGGTGCTTTGATAGATTATGGGTTTTACATTGGATGTCTGAAGGTTATACAATCCAAGGATTTACATTGTAACTACTAACTACCTTTTCTGTCTCTCTTTCTCTCTCTCAAAAAAAAAAAATCAAAATTAAAATTAAAATTTTGCTCCCTCCTCCATCAATGCCTAAGCAAGTCTGCTGTTAAAGGGAGGCGCTTGATGTTTAGGACTGTTTTTGCTAGATTATGGGGTATTTATGAATGTCAGAGGGTTTCCCGGTATAATATCCAAGGATTTAACTACCTTTTTAGCTCTCACTGGCTGATGTACATGTACATCATCGCAACTTGATATCCATCTCAACTCTGTACTAAAAAGATTTTGTAAGTTTGCAATTAATTGAAGGGCTTAAAGGCGTTGTTTAACAATGTTTCCAGTTTTACAAATCTGAGATGCATGGCCTCACGTGTGTTATCAGTGTCTGTGATATGGTGTAATATTGAAGCTCTAAAAAAATTGTGCTTCAAAAAAGTAAAATCCTTTGAGTGACCGGTTTTGCAATACTCATTTTCCCCAATAGACTGTATTGGGATAAAAAAAAACGTAGGGAAAACAGTGTTTGAAATTTGGAATTCCAATCATAAATATCCTGATAATCAACATATCTTGACTGAATAGGACTGTATCGTATTGCAATAATCTCATTAGGGGAAGAATATCTCTGTTATCATTTTTGTCTCACTAGCAGAATGTGTTTAAAAATGATCAATGTTGCATCTGCTAGGTGATACATTTCGCACCTGTATTTGAGACTGTAATTATAGTGTAATTATAGCCACTGTTACAGAATTATTCCACGAAATCCATTCTAGATTGAGACTGTGGTCCTTTAATACATACAAGACCCGAATGTTTGAGTGTAAACAGGCAGTCGTCTCATTGCCAAAACGGACGCTAAGGCAACGTTATTTCAAATGTAGCAAATTTCCTCACCATCGATGATGGATTAGCATGTGACAAGGCATCCGTCATCACTCCACACTCGCATCTGATCACGTTCTGATTATCGTTTTACCAACATCTCTCCACACTTGCATCTGATTACAGTTAGAGCATCTTTTTACTGTCATAGTGCCACACTCACACCTTTTTACAATCATCACTTCCCACTTGCATCTGCTTACATTAGATTAACGTTTTAGCATCATGGTTTCAGATGGCTATCAGATCACGTTTAGACCATCGTTTTACCTCAATCGCTCCACATTTACATCTTATCCTGCTTGGGGCATCTTTTCACCATTATTGCTTCACATCTACATCCAATTACATTTAGAGCATTGTTCTAACCTGTGTTCTCACAATAAAGCAGCAACATCACGCCAGCGATGAAAAGTTTTCGTTTGAACTCACAAGCACTCTTCTGATTTTTGTCTTAAGAAAATGTGTATGGACGACATTGTTGAGTTTGGATGCAGTGGTGTATATAAGCACTCAATTATCATTGATGATTTGAATATAGGAGGGCTAATTGACTGGTAACCCGCCCGTTCTTTTGTTGATTAGCTGTAGGAGCCCTCATTGTTTCAAATAACAGCATTGTCAGAGAAAGGTTAACATTTCCCAGGGACCTCATACCCTTTCCGTATAACTTGACAAGGCTCATTTGGTAATCAGTTAGCGAGATAATGGACAAAGAGGCAGAGGCTAGAGGGGGGTCTAAAAAGCAGGGCACATCCTGTGTAGAATGTTCTATTTACAAGGTATAGAATAAATAAGGAAAGTGAAATGAAATAGCCACTGAATGTAAAATATGTACAAATTATTTTCAAAAGTAAAATAATCGTAAATGAGAAGCTTAGGGAGAATCTTTAGTGTCGTGTTTGTCAACAAATCTCTCTGATACTCTCTCAATGCTTTTTAATTTGTTGTAATTGATAGTGGCAGTGGATGTAGGAAGATTTAGAAATCTCAACTTAACGATTTAGTAACGTATAGAACGCTTTTTGGGAAACCCTCTGAGGCTCTATGGCAACATAAGAATATGATTCTTGAGCGCAAAATGTCTTGATGAAATATTAATTTGCACATAGGAAGTGCACCTGGAATTTAAGTGGTTATTTGATATATTCATAATAAATCATTTTAATGGTACTGATCATCATAAAGTGCTACTGGGTATTTCTTTACCACTGCTCAATGTGCTTCAATATTTCCCAGGAAAAACTCTGTGGCAACATAAGAATGTCCCCTTCAATTAAGTGCTGCTCTTTGACAACTGAAAAATCTGCTGCTTGTTTGTGTCCTTATCTGAGATCATGACAATCAAACAGGAACGTAATGCATTATTAATTTGCTTGTGAAGAAACGTTAGGAGAAACACCGTTTGGCAACATGAGAACATGTCCCCCATGTGTTAGCTGGGGTGATTATCATCCTTTGTTTGTGTTTGTGTATCTGAGGATGATCTGAGACTTCTCTCAGCTCTGGGCTCTAAATTTAGTAAGCCTCCCCGGGAGAAAACGATCTCAATCGTAGTGACCAGTGAACATGCGCTTCCGTCGCGTCTCGAGAGAGAGATCCGAGATCCCCGTTGAAAGGAATTACTCTTCCTGCACCTCAGGGAAACTGAAAGCAAGATTAGAGAAGGAATAGAAAAGGAGGAAGAAGGAAAAAAAAAGTGAAGAGCAACATGTATAAAGAGAAAAATAAAGGACCTTGACTTGTACATGTTTAGGTTTCGTACCTTTTGAAAAATATTTGCAGAAATTTTCCCCAGAGTATACATGTACAAATGGATACCGGTAGTCTTTAAATGGACTAGGGTACATAGAGGTGATCAAAATCATGTTCTTAAAAGCACAGTTGAAATCTCTACAATCTCATTTGTAAAAAGTTGTCAAGGTTATTTGCTTCAAGATCCATAGTTCCAAACAATATTTAGTGCAATATTGCATGAACTCTGACAAATGTCATTTTGCTGCAAGGATTTCTAAAACAAGAATAAACATTAAACATCACTAAATTGGCAAGACATTCCTTTTTAAATGATGTGTATTCCATATTGATTGGCA
This sequence comes from Strongylocentrotus droebachiensis, assembly GCA_035222895.1. Classification (NCBI taxonomy): domain Eukaryota; kingdom Metazoa; phylum Echinodermata; class Echinoidea; order Camarodonta; family Strongylocentrotidae; genus Strongylocentrotus; species Strongylocentrotus droebachiensis. The sequence continues at coordinate 37,841 of JAVYIG010006944.1, forward strand.
GTCCCCCTTTTTTAAAATTTGATTCCACTGACATTTTACTTTGATGCGATGACTATAATTGACTGTTTATTGGATTTGCATTGCAGTAAAAGAACCAAAACATGAAGAAGAAAAATAACCAGCTTGTGGAAGAAAACATATAAATATTGAAATATCAGAGATACAACCTTTCAGATAAATACATTCTCATTTTGATAAACATTAAACAGAATACTAAGTAATTAAAATAATTAAGTTTTAACCTGAAATCTTCATATTTTGAAAGAAAACTTTTGAAGAACAAAATGCTCCAGATTAAAACAAAAACAATAATTCAAATTAATTACTAAATGCTCAAATATATTTGCAGTTAAACTGAGAAGAGTTCCTGTTGACAAAAAAAGAGTATTATTACACAGTTGATATAGTTATTGCTGTGGCTACCTCAGTGACATATAAATGATGAAAGCAGTATGTAGATTTTCTCTGAATGCTTTGCATCTTGAGGGATGGTTGTTGTGCTTCTACCCGGTTGTTATGGCAATGCCTGCTGTCTCCTAGTCTGCAACCACAGACTCTAACCTGACACTTTTACCACAACTCCTACAGCCTTGAGCAGAGCCTAGCTGAGTAGCTCTGTCAGTCTATGGCTGTGCTTGCCTTGTCAGGGGCAGCTCTAGTACAGAGCCAATAATGTGCAGTAGACTGTGCAGTCAGCTTAGTCTCACAGCGCAGACACTAGTGTACAACTGACAAGGGTTTGTGTTGTCTCCATCGACCCATTCACACTTGTAAATCCTGCATATACCGTAAATCTCTGTGTATAAGACACACTTTTTTGCCGCTGAAAAAAATTCAAAAAAAAACAAACACTTGGAAACTAGAACAACGCTCAAATTTGTCTGTCATCTTGGTTTGAGAGTAATCTTTCTTTAGATCTCAATATGTACAGTTATAATAATAATTCCTCCAATTTTTCTTCTATACACACAGCGTACCACAAGGTTCTATCGTAGGCCCTCTACTGTTTTTTAATTTACATTAATGATCTTACACATTCAACTGCACCTCGCAGTTAAATGAAAGTCCTTCCCGCGTGGGTTTTTACACGGACCTGGCATGCTGCCGACAGAGTCGGCAACAAATAAATTTAAAAATAGGGGTGCGTCTTATACACAGAGATTTACGGTTTCTGGAAAGATAGGATTTTGGCAGTTTGACAGCAGCATGATCTATCTGCTTCTACTCAGGTTACTCTTAACATCACAGGATGTCCAAATAATCACCAAGTTTTTGAGGAAATTGTTTGAGTCGCAGTATGCTTGTGTCAACTGGTAGCCGCTAGTCATTAGGTGATGCTGCTTTAGTGTCCTGTAACAGTGAATGTTTCCTGATAACTTTAGTACAAACTTTGTAGGAAGTTCTGTTTATTGGCAAATTGTTGCCCAACTTGCTTCCTTGGAATGGATTTCTAGCAGATGCAAAATTATGGCTTTTTGATGACGAAAAGATCTGTACGAAATGGCTCTCGCAACGTTTCGTTTAAAGGCCTGTGCAAGATTTTATGAAATCATGTGGTCATTTTCTTCCTGGAGATTTGTTATCAGGGAAATGTGATTAAATGAGAATTTCTTCAAAAACTCATGTTTAAAGCATTAATATTTCTTTCTTGAAGATAATAATAATGATAATAATATGTCTTGTTTACCCAGAGTAGCCTCATCAGTATTCATAAGTGGCCCAGTAATCATAAGTGGCCCAGTAATCATATCATTACACCCTGCTTTAGCTGAGCTACAACGAAAAAGGCGCTCACGCATCTAAGCATTCTTCACCTGGGTGGAGTGTGGCAAATGTAGATTATTACCTTGCCAAGAGACATTATACATTAGACAGATAGGAAGAAGATGGTTACATGTACCGTTGTATTTAGGCTTCTGTTCCACGCATCTTGGACACACTAACCTAACTCTGTTTGAAAGAATTGAGTCACACAGGAAGTGCTGTCAGAATGAATGTATTTTCCAGTGACAGGTTCAATGGATAGATCAGCTGACTTGGCATGTTCCTATTGTAATTACAGTCATGGACTCTGTCATGAAAACATTTGGAAACTGCAGTGTTACTCTATGCGTGGGACTATGGGTTAGGATTCTATCATGGCACAATGAACCGTCTGTTCAGAGCAAGAAGAGCATTATCAGAGCTGCCAACCATTCCGTTTTTGCTGGAATTACTCCGTTTTTTCCTTCAAATTATGGTACTACGTTTTTAATTCATAAAATACGTTTTTTAATTTTTTTAAAAATTTGTATTATATTTTGTTTACATACCGCACGTCAAACAGTGCCCTAAATGTTGATTTGATCACAAATTCAATAGAAAACTAAGTTTAAAACATACTTAAAGAGAAAAATATTCTCAAAAAGAATGAAATGTCGATAATACCAAAATAACAACAACAAAAAATACCAGCTTACATGGAAAAAACAGTATGAGGAATGGACATTTCTGCATTTGAAGTGTGTCGCGCGTGGTTCTAAGTTTCGTTTTTATACTGAATTCTTTTTTTGTGTGCATGGAATTCCTTTTTTTTCTATCATGGTTCCTTTTTTTGGTCGCACAAGGTTGGCAGCTCTGCATTATCACCCCTGTGTTGGAGTATATGAGATCTATAGTGCCCTTCTGGCTCCACACAGACAGTACATCGTGTGTCACAGGTCAAATGAAGTGCCCTTGTTTGGGTGTAGTGGAGGTTTCCAATACCCAAAACAAGACTCAATGCAATTTGGCATGTATATATTCATGCACAAAACATATCATCTCCTAAGAGCCAGAGGTTACCTCAGTGGTAGAAAACAGTTTGTTTATATAGATGGTTCAGAATCGACTCTTCAACCAATTACCTGTGGCGTCCCGCAAGGTTCTTTATTAGGTCCGCTCCTTTTTTGTCTCGCCTGCGTAGCAAAAAGCGAGACATAGGCGCCGCTTTTCCGGTGACGGCGGCGGCGGCGGCGGCGACGGCGGCGGCGGCGACGGCGACGGCGTCAACATCAAAAACTTAACCTAAGGTTAAGTTTTTGAATTTTTGATATAATTTTTAAAGTATAGGTTCTTAGTCAATGAAACTTGGATTATAGGGTAATCAAGTATCCCCAATCATGTGAGTAGAATTTCAGATCACAAAGTCAAGGTCAAAGGTCATTTCAGGTCAACAGACTTGGACTATGTTGTAGCATCATCATCGAAAACTTAACCTAAGGTTAAGTTTTTGAATTTTTGATATAATTTTTAAAGTATAAGTTCTGAGTCAATGAAACTTGGACTATAGGGTAATCAAGTATCCCCAATCATGTGAGTAGAATTTCAGATCACAAAGTCAAGGTCAAAGGTAATTTCAGGTCAACAGACTTGGACTATGTTGTGGCATCATCATCAAGATTTTCAAAATGCTTCGTTATTTTTCAACCGATTTTGATTCTGATTGTTTCATATGATAGGGCTAGGAAGGGGATTTAAAACTTGTACACAGAATCGTGAAATTCATTATCTATGCTAATTTATGCAAATTTATTTGAAATCACAAAAAATGCTTCTTCTCCTTCATTTCTCGACCGATTTTGATTTGGTTTGCTTTATCTGGTAGAGCTAACTTTGGTACACTAAACTTCTACACCGAATTTTGAAATTGTTCTCCATTAATTAATAATAGTAATTTATGCAAATTTTTTCCAAAAATAACAAAAATTGCTTCTTCTCCCTCATTTCTTGACCGATTTTGATTTGGTTTGCCTTATCTGGTAGAGCTAAATTTGGAACACTAAACTTCTACACAGAATTTTGAGATTTTACTCCCATTGATTAATTATGATAATAATGCAAATTTATTCCAAAAATAATTTAAAAATCACAAAAAATGCTTCTTCTCCTTCATATTTCGACCGATTTTGATTTGGTTTGCTTTATATCGTAGAGCTAACTTTGGTACACTAAAGGTCTACACAGAATTTTGAAATTGTTCTCCATTAATTAATTATGGTAATTTATGCAAATTTATTCCAAAAATAACAAAAATTGCTTCTTCTCCCTCATTTCTTGACCGATTTTGATTTGGTTTGCCTTATCTGGTAGAGCTAAATTTGGAACACTAAACTTCTACACAGAATTTTGAGATTTTGCTCCATTGATTATTTATGGTACTTTATGCAAATGAAATGAAATTATGTCCCTTCCAGGGCATCACATTTTTATTTTTTGACCAGTTCAAAAGTGTACCACGATATTTGTTGTTGCGAGATGCGGATGAGCACTACAATGTACGTCATTGACGTTCTGGTTTATCATATTGAATTGCGTTATGCAGGCGAGACCGCCGAGAGCGTTTCCCTTGTTTTATACATCAATTATCTCAAAAACTCATGCAATAAACATACATGTATCATCTCCTATTAAGAGCCAGAAGTACATCAACTCATATCCTTTCATACAGGGTTTATGCCCTTTTGTCTCTCAATTGATGGCATCATCTGCAGAGAGTCAAAAGGATGTTATCTTTGTATAATATGAGTTCTATTAAATGCCCTACTGGTTCTGAACAGCCATTATTCAGATATATACACATGTATGTACTCAGCTACATGTACTTTGAGCGTACTCAGATATCTCCAGCTATATTTCATGAAAGAGAGAAGAATGAAATATACAATGTACCATTTCTGCTTTTTGTTAGTTATATGAAATATCCACCCTAAGAACAACATCATTATCGCTATCAAAGATATAGGCCTACAGTCTGATTTTAACAATTCATGAGTACCTCGATACAATTTTCCATAACTTGAGGTAGTTTGGGATCAGAGTTTTCTCTTTTTTGTAAAATATGTTGTTCGCAATAGGAACCTTCCCCTTATACACCAGTTCATTTCAAACAAAGTAAAGGAGAGTTGAAAATAATGACGCAGAGTCACAATTTTGAAGTCATGATGCCTTCATTTTTAACTATTCACTATAGGTGCAAATGCGTATTTATAACCAATGCACTTGTGTGAAGCATTAATATTCATTTTCAATATGTGCATTTTCAATTAGGGCCCGTCCCTTTCTTCGCATTAGAATTTCAAATGAGCTTACACCTTGATCTACCTGTAATACTTCTGAAATAAATTACCTTTCCATTTTCTTTTGTCAGTGTTCGCAGTTTTATGCAACCCTCATTATCCATGTATATGATTGTAGAAATGAAAAGAACGTGTTGAGTAAGATGACTAAGTTTTCTATCTTTCGTAACAGTTCTCCTTTCAAAGACAGTTCTTAAGCTTTTGAACAAACTTCTTGTATCATACTTATTTGTAGAAGTGAAAAGAATAAACAGAATAGCATAACCAACTTGAAGCTTTCTATCTTTTGTAACGGTTCCCCTTTTAAAAAAATGGGTGAATATGAAATATTTATGAACAGCAAAATTAGATGCAACGACAAAAGAAACAACAAAAATGAAACGTGTCCTTGCAATAGAAAGTGACTTTCAATCTAGAGAAACATGTCTATTTGGTACCTGGATATTAGTTAGCCTGTTGTTTAGGCAGAAACATGTATAAAAAATACAGTCTTTCCTTTCTTGATCAAGAATATAGTCTTTCGTTTCTTGAGGTTTTTCTCGTTTGTCAAGAGACGGGGTGGGCCGGGGGTGCTGAGAAGGGATGCTACATTTAAATGTTGTTTTAAAAGTGATTAGTGACTTGTCTTAAGTTTAGTACTGTTCCACTCTTCATCATGCTAGTTCATTGTGAAATAAACTGTCGTTATGACTGCTCGATGACGGAGTAAACTATAGAAGCAGTTCTGTAAAATAAAAATGTTTTACCATCAGAAATGTAACAAACTTACCAAATCTTGCTTGATATAATTAATCAAGAACAGAACAGAGATAATATTTTTACAATGGGATCACACACCATGGTGCATCAGCAGTTCAGTCAAATATATTTTCAGTCACATAATTAATATGAGAGCATCTTGAAAGCACTCATTTTAATGTATTTCATTTTTATTCTATTTATTAACTTTACATCAAGATAAAAACAAAATTATACAATCTTCAATAGAAACATATATAATGATATATCTGGAGTAAGTATACTCCAACATGGGAGTAAAATATAAGGTAAAGCACAAGAAATGTTCACCTTTACCAAAGTAGTCAACATTCACACTGAATCAAATGAGAGGGGAGAAATAATAGTTCCTGATTTACAGTCTCCTCTGGATTCTAATTTTTTCAATGGTCCTGGGAAAGAAGGATGCCTTATTCTATGGAAGGGAACAGCCAGATGGTTTCTGCATGTACAAATGAATTCAGCGCGAACTCCAGGGATGGTCGCGAACGGTGACCTACTTTCTGATCTACGTTTACTAATGTGTGTAGAGTGATTGGGGACGTGGAAAAATTGCCATCATAAATGTTGAGGGCTTAGCTGTCAAGTTTAGTGGACGGTTGTCTAGGTGTATATGTTCATTTGTAATCGTGCTGCGAGCACAGTTTAATTATGTTGATCGAGCTTGATGGTAAAACGGCAACGCCAGAGCTGATTGTCTTGTCTCCATATTAATTCACCTGCACTTGAGGCCAGATTTTGGTACGATCTTCATATATTCTGACCCTAATTTTGAGATTGCAAAGTTTGAGCTCACATGTAGTACATGAGAATTTCATTTCCCTGACCTGTATTAGTGATGTTCCTGATGGAAAGAAAAAGAAAGAGTAAGGTATTAGAGTCAGATAATAAATAAATAAAGAGAGAAAAACAGACAGACGGATATACAGATATACAACATGTATTTCTTACATTTGTTTTAAATGCTTATAATTAATTTGTAATGTTTTGTTGGAAACATGAACGAATTGAAATTGAATTGAATTGAATTGAATTGAATTGAATTGATAGACAGACACAGACACAGAAGGAGAGAGAGAGTACAAACAAACTGATAGGGACAGACAAAGAGAGGGTTGGAAGGGGAGAGAAAGAATGGACAGAGACACAACATATTAGCAAATTTACACTCCATTTCATTAGTGCTTTGTTAACATGAATGATGCCACTCTCTGGGATGATCTAAAGATAGACCGTAGACCTTGAGCGCCAGTGTGAGCTCAGTTGTTGTGCATCGCTGCCATTGCTAGGTATGTTTTCATCAGCCCAAGCTTGCCAAAGAGCCCGCTATTTCTGATTTGGGAAATGATCCCGAGGTTACAAATCGCGTCTTCATAAGCCTGAGACTCGACCTCTAGAAATTAGCTCAAGATTTTTTTGCTTAGCGTTCACGCATAGTGCGAGTCTTCGGCTGGTGAAAAGGCGCCGGACAAAAAACAGAATATTTTGCAAACTAGCCGAAGATATCTTGGGATGATTATCTCAACCAAATATCGCGCTAATTGCAAATGCAGGCTGATGAAGACGCAAATTAGCTGGATAATTTGCGATCAGAATAGTTAAAATAGCGGGTTATTTGGCAATCTGGAGCTGATGAAGACAGGCCTACTGCCATGTTGTTTGCTTCACTTGATCAGCAGATGCAAGGAGAGAATTAAACGACTGTCATACTCGGCAGATGTGCAGATCTGCTTATAATATTTGTGGTTGTTTTTCATAAACGCAGCATGTTACACGTAACCATGGCTTGAGAGGTATTTCATAATGTTGTGCCGAATGATTCAGGAATTTAGATATATACTATGTACATGTATATAAAGAAAGCTCAGTGGAGCATTATAATGCAATAACAAATGATTGAAATGCTGGCAATTAGATGTGTTTTCCAGACACCCCGTTATAAAGCATGAGAGGCCGATATATGTTTAATGTACTGATAAAACATAGTGAAAATGGACTGGACGTTTTGAGCGCATTCCAAAGAATAACAAATTGGGTGACTTTTTTAGGGTTTGAATTTACAGGCTTGTTTTATCAATTTTTTTATCATGGGAAGTTTCTTGTTGGTACATTTTGCAGTGAGATATATTCTTTTGTCAACCCTTTTATTTGCCTGAAAATGATTGACATGGCTGTACCAACAATCCTGAACTTGACAATCAGTTGACAAGATTTGATGGATAGGGGGGAAATATTTGTTTTACACCTTTTCTTGCTCATCCAACTTTGTTTACATTACCGAATTGTGTCCCACAGCTGCACCAAAGATGGTGTGATCTTTTTTTAAGTAATCGAAGTGAGAGGTGTATCGTTCGTGCATGAATGTATACGTGCTTGCTTCTACATGTAGGTGTTTGCTAAGAGCTGCGTATAGAAATGCATTAAAGGCATCGTTTAACAATGTTAAATCTGAGATGCATGGTCCTACGTGTTATCAGTGTCTGACATATAGTGTAATATTGAAGCCCTAACAAAATTGCGCTTCAAAATGAACAGGAAGTGCCTCAAAAAAGTAAAACTCTTTGAGTGACCAGTTTTACCATACTAATTTTCCCCAATAGACTGTAGTGTTATAAAAACCGTTAGGAAAACGAAAAATGAAATTTCTATTTCCAATCATAAATATCTTGATTTAGGTGACCGACTTGTAAAAGTCATGGGGTTCCTGACAGACCTAAGGTTTATAATTATCATTGCAGCATTAGCTAAATCCAGGATTTTGTTTCAGAATCTGAGACAAAGTTACCTAATCCCTTTAACTGCTATCATTTTGCATAGAGTCTAACACCCTTCTGGCTCTCGGCACATGATGGGGCTTCTGGTGTGAATGCAATTAAGAGAAGATCTCTCCAAAATGTTATGCCATATTCCTTTTTATCACCGACCATCCATGCCTTACACTGTTGGCGTGCATCCGTGCGTTTGACCGAATCTGCGTGGAAAAAAAAATGAGCTGATGGGATAGAGTTTAAGGACAGGTCATGTGATTAAGCTTGCAAAGCATGCATCTCCCTGCACTAATTCAATCACTAAAAATAATGGCTTTCGACTTGATGCAGCGACATAAGTAGAGAATCGCGCCATCGTAGATTTTCTTGGGTCTTCCGAAGAAAAGAGGCTCCGTCGGGTTCATTTAGAGGTTAGATGGAGTGAGCGAGTAATTAAAAACGGCACTGATTGAATTTGAGGTGCATTTTCAGATCCGTTCTCCATACGCAGCATATATCAGGAATGGCCTTGTGATGCCTTTCCTATTATATGCTGGGAATTAAATTGTGAAGAACGTTTGGCGAGGTTTATTGATTTGGGGAGAATCTAATAATACACAATGTGCAATTTCAACGATAATGCTGATATTTCCATATATATTTAACAAATTGAAAATAACAGTGGCAGTTTTAGTCATTAGATCTTATATGTCCCATGCTCCTGCACTGACATGGTTATTTCAATTTCATTAAACATAGAAAGATGTTGATACACATTCATTTTTCTTTATCAAAATAGAATTCTGTTATGACAGACCCAATTACAAATATATAAAAATACAATCAGCAATATATGTAGTTGTGGACAATGTGAGATGGTAGTGACAACAAATGAAAGAATTACAAAATACCAAACAATCCTTGTGTATCCTCATCAATTTGTCAGCATTGCCAAATCACAACGTACATCTTTGGTTTCTACTCTGGAATAAACAAGACTTTTAGTTCCATATTTTGGGAACTTGTCCACGAAACGAAACATATGCCAGCTATCTAGCAAGCTAGTGGAGATCAAAATGCTGCTTTTGGATAGATTTTATATCCCCAAGATTCCCACAGTCAACTTGAAAGGAGCACAAGGGGTCAACAGGCATTCTTCTCACCTGTGGAGGTGACCCGACCCTATGACCCTTGACCCCGTCTTTCCTGTGACATCTTTAACCAATGTTTTCTCATGAGGCACATGAAATTATTTTCTCCCATGAGTTTGTCTGCCAAATGTTCTCCCCCTGGATGTTTCAAGACCAGTCCTCTTATTTTCATTTTTTGCTTCATCTTTCCCTTTGCACAACCAGACTCAGCTATAAATAATCAGCTGTAGATTTTGTCTTGTTTCTGGTCACCCCCCCCCCCAACTCCCCTCATCTGTAGGCAGCAACATATGGAAGCAATATTTGGAACTTTGTGCAATGTTTTTTTTAGAAGTGAGTATACTGTATTTCCTTTTTGTTTTATAGTCAAGGTGATGTCTTCAAACTACTACCTGTACAATGATAAATGTGTGGAATGCATGGCTCATGAAGACAAAATTTCATGGAGATCTCAGTCATGCAAGATATTAATGTGTGGACGGATTTGATTTCAAGCATTTTATTTTACAGACTCCCTTTAGTAAGAATTCAATCTACACATTATCCCCTCTGGAACCTGATGTCGTGAGCTGGTAGGAGTATTTCTTGAAATGCACTATACTACCTGTTTGTGCTGGCAATGGTTCCTGTAGCTAAAACAGGAGTAATAGTTTCTAAAGGCTCATTGGAGGTCTGGACTGATATCTTCCAGTAGCAATTGTAAAACCGAAATGGCATAAACAGTCAAACCTGCTTTAGTGACCACCTGTCTACAAAGACCATGTTTTGTGTTTCCCTTCGGCGGTCGCTATAGACAGGTTTGACCTGTATAACCCTAACCCTAAACCTACATCTTTGAGGAAGCCAAGCCAGTCTGCAATATCCGCTGGATCATGTGTTGAATCGCCAGCCTTCAGTACAAGGAGGAGGAGGTGGGAGGCCGAGGGTAGGCGTATCCCAAGCATCTTTAGGTCCACCATCTATCTCCTGGATGATCATAGAACTGGAGCAATCAGACAATCACCCGCTGCGCTTAACGGTGAGACAGAAACCCATCCCCTGCGTTCTCCCTGGCTTAGAAACATTGAAAAAATGGCAAATTAAATCTTCTAGATTTAGTCTTGATCAAGCCTCCGCCATTGATTCGTCCGTGACCTTTACCATGCTTGTTTTCCTGTCTGTTCAGACCACCTGTTTTTATAGGAATGTATTGATTCTTTCGGCCCAGGGATGGAGCTTGTCATGGAGGCGTATGTATGAAATGATAGTTGCATTACTGGTGTACCAGAAGAGCGGAAATCATGAGGATTTTCTGATTCTATTATTCGACGTGGTACCTAAAAGAGGTTCTTAAGGATTTATTAGCATCCTGTATGATCATGTTGACTAAACGTCTGCCGTCATTACAGGTAGGTCTTCATACTTAATACATCTCTCAATATTATTATTATACAATATTTTGTTCATTGATTTAGGCCTACGTACACGCGAAGACTTCATTTTGACAAATATTAGGCAAGTGTGCAGGGCCGCAGGCCTGCATGTACCGTATGGGGTAGTAGTTAATCCAAATTTTATGAAAGTGGTGATAGGGGGGGGGGGGGGTAATTTATTCTGAGGTGATTTTTGACACTGGGCCAGGTCATTAGTGATTTGATTGCACAATTTTACTGTAATTGATTGATTAGAAAGGCAGTTATGGGTGAAGGGTGAATTAAGCCCTTTACACGATTGCGTAATACAACTTCAGAATATACTGGCATTTATACAAAGTAGGCCCTTCATTTTTATTCAGTTCATTAGTAAACCTCAAAGCCAGGATGTGATTAGTCTCAACTGCCAGACCCTGAACTTTATTTTGTATATATGCTTAATGCGTACAACCTCTTTACCAATGATATGTATACATGTATGTGTAAACTTTGAATTATTTACCAATGAAAATTTTTATTCTTAATTTTTCACCCTGAAAAGCTTGCCTGGCATAGCATTTGCTCATTAGTACGTATAGGCCTAACTACTGAAACTCAACGACACTGATGATCAAGAACAAGTCTCTCAGATAACAATAATAGTGGCTTAATAATGATAATGATTATGATCATAATGGTGGCTTCTTATATAGCCAACACATCATGACTCTCCTGATGCTCACATTATTACCCTGGTCGTAGCTGGTGGCCAAATATGTAGCGCTCTGGCATATCGGGTACCCTTACACGCCGGGTTAGAGAGTGGATGAATAAATGAGACGAATGAATTTGCATAATGTTCCAATATTGAGAAGCCAAATAAGAGCAGTTTATATCCTTAATCATGGGAAAGAGACAGAGTGGGTGGAGGGGGCGAGGAAGAACAAATGAGATTGAATTTGCTCTTCTTTGATAGAGAAGCAAGAAAAAGAAACTATACATATTTCATTCATCTTCAGTGAGAGAGAGAGAGAGAGGCAGAGGGAGGGAAAGAGAGAGAGAGAGAGAGGGAAAGAGAGAGAGAGAGAGAGAGAGAGAGAGAGAGAGAGAGAGAGAGAGAGAGAGAGAGGGAGGGAAAGAGAGAGAGAAAGAGAGAGAGAGAGAGAGAGAATATAATACAAAATAAGGCAAAAGGCGAGGCCTTTATACTGAGATTCAATAAAAATAACCTTGTACTTCTGAGATTGAGAAGCCCCCTCTAAAAGAGCAATGATATGGGATTTGTGGGTTTGTTTCATTGAGACTACTTTGGAAAAATTGACCTTTCCTGCTGCGGTGATGCACTTTCCGTTTTCGGGGTAATGGGGAATCACCTTGAGACAAACTGTACTCAAGAGACTATGGGATGGGATGGGAAGACTGGTGTGGGAGAAACAGATCAGCAAATCCTGCATGGATTCTACATTTAGCTGATTCTTCATTTGCAAAATAATTATTAAAAGCTATATTGCGCACACATCCCTTGGTTGATTGATTTTTTCTGTATTAAAAAAAAAAATCAAATAAATATATTAATATTTTACATTTTAAAGAACTATATACAAAACTGCAAAGGATTTTTGCCAGTAACCTTGTTCTAAAATGTATGTAGGTCTTGGAGATCACTTTCTCGGCCTGAATTTGTAAAAGTTCATTGACCCTTTATTGGGGACGCTGCTTTACTTCCATGATTGTACTTTTCAAAGGCTAACTAGTACCATTTTGACAGGTGCTGAAGTAATGAGGTACCTGTTTTCATTCTGCAGAGTACAATGCAGGCAAAATGTCACAATATTAGTATTTCTGAAGTGCTCCAGTTCATGATTAACTTCACCGTTTATTGTGGGATAGTTTAGTCAGTTAATAGTTTGATACCGATGTCAGCCATGATGTAAACATGGGCGGTGTTCAGCAGAACTTCCTCGTTTCAATTTCATTGTAAGGAAGCATTTATGTTGGGGGGGGGGGGGGGCTAGAGACTTAGATCTGACAATCAATATCATGTTTGTAACACTGCAAAAGTGGGTGGTGGTATCTTAAAGGTAATACAAAGTTTTGGGAAATTTTGAAAATTGGGTGGATAGTGAATCTTTACAATTTTGATATATTTGGATGCCCCTGTGGATGTACTATAAGCACTAAAAAAATTAGCCCCTAAAACTAATCCGTTTTTGAGAAAAATTGAATATAAAAATTTACCGGTGCTCCCGGTAAATTTTGATAAATTTCAAATAGCGCCTATGGCCGTATAATGGTATTTGCGACCATGAAAATCTCTGAATATGTAGTTGGGATATATAATTTCCAAACGGGAATAGCTAATCGGTCGATTTTAGTCAAGAAACATTGTTTCATAGCTAAATTAATATCTTGACCTGGAGAGGGAGCTATACAACATAAAGAGTTTATTATTTATAATTTCATAACTTTAAACTCGATTTCAACCGCGACAACGATCAATGAATATTGCAGGAACGCATATGCTTCCAATATGTTAATTTGAACCAAATTCATGACCCCATACCAAAACTTTGTAATACCTTTAAGGCTTCTCAAAGATTAAGTTATTTTTGTACTTTTCCTTCTGTTTGTCTGGTATCCTGTTTGTGCATCATGTCCTTGTTTGCATGTTTTTATTATAAAAACAAATCTTCAATAAAACCCTACAAAATGAAGTCTATATGAAGCCAATCAATCAATCAATGATTATCACGGAAAATAACAATTTTAAAGAGAAAAGGAGCACTTGATTAGCTTTAGAAGCCATGGCTCATGTTCTGAAATTATTTTTGTCTTTCATTAAATTTTGTCTTTCGTGACATATCTCAATTACAATGAGTCAATGGGCAATATCTATGCATACATGTATGATGCATGTAGCTGTATGAGCACTAACAAAGATGTCTGTGCGGTTAATTGTCAGTAGTATTTCTTCCTTATACTTTGAATTTCTAATGAATAAAAAAAAAGAAATAATTTTTAAAACTCAACCCCTTGAATTTCAATGATAATGAAAAACTGGTAATCAGTGGTAAAAACTTGATGAAAATTAAAAGAATGATTTTAAACTGTTTTTCATTGTGATTTTAATAATGAATGAACTTGAGGTTCAGGAAATTTGCAAAACACCACCAGTAGAATTTTAGTAATATTGCTACAACTAGTAATCAGTGGTAATACCCCAATAAGACTGAAAGGAGAAAAGAATACAAAATTCTTAATCTGCCTCTTGCATCCCCTATTTTGAGTCTGTGTTTATCTTTTTGTGATTTGAATAATAGCTGAATCAGGATGTAGGATTAAATTTCACAACACCACCTCTAGAATATAAAAAAGGAAAATCTATAGATAGACTTACAGTAAGTGGTGTAATCTCACAAAAGGGAAAACAAAGTAACTCCATCATGTGTATACATAGGCTAAATCCCCCAGCCCCCTTTCCATTTTAAACTGACCAATTTTAAACTGACCAATTTTGGATGTTGATAAGGAAATTCCTGTCTAAAGTCACACAGTTTAAGTCCATGGATAGACTACATGTATGGGTGAAGGCAATACGACAGGCTCGATTCATGAGTATGGCGACGGCTCTTATTGCGGATTTCCTCTGCGTCGTATCATCCGTGTGATGGCTGCCAGAATATCCCCCAATTTGTACGGTGCATGCACTAATTCTGCTACTAATATTAGCGAGGGAATATCAAATCTGCAGCATTAATTATGCTTGGAGTGTTTTGGTGTGCATTGTTTATAGGAAGATACATGTATGCATGTGTCATACTACAAATATATCACTCACTTTGTGTTCATATTTTAATATTTTAAAACTGAAGAGCATTTAAAGTGCATGTTACTGGAGTATGTGTCTAGATATAGCAAGTGTTCAATGTAAAGTGAATTTTCTGAGATTTATCATTTCAACTGTTATGGTTCCAAAACCACAAAATTCACACTAATAGTGGGTCAGTAGAGGGGTAGACCCCCCCCCCCCCCCCCCCCCTAAAAAAAATTATTATTAAAAAAAAAATGCCTCAAAAGGTTTTTCAACGGTTTCTTGTAGTGTTCAACATCAGGAACAACATACTTAAAATGTAAGAAAATCAGACAACTGAAAAGTGATATAGACATCAAAATCACATTTCTAATATGGATATATCATGATTTATGACTACATGTATGTTGAGGTACTGGTGGCCATCTTGGACCGCTATTTTGAAAATAACCACTTTCCAGGGGTCAGACACTATTGGAAACAGCTGAAAAAACTTTTGTTGCAATTTTGGAGGGGCGTTGGGGTGTTTTGTCCATAAATAGACCCGACTATATATGCCTACAACATATATGAACTTTGTACTCTTTTCTGCATTGTACTTTTATGCTAATTTGTAATAAACTCATAAAATCATATTCTTGGTACCTACTCTTTACAGCCCCAAAGATAAGTACTCATATTTCCTTGTATTCTGAAATCTGTCTTTTTTCGGCATGCGCAAAGTGTAAAGCGAGAATGAGTATGGATTAATTGGAAATATAAGCTTAAAATGATTTCAACATGGTTTGTCAGCAAACAAAATGAAATGTGTATGTTTACTGGATAGAGATTACCTAGAAGAACTTTGAGAAAATGTGCAAACACTTTGGAAACATGTTTCTAAGATCATACTAATTTACTTCAGAATTTGATATTAATGATTAAGTCATCTCTTACAAAGTAGTATTACTGATACATCGCATCCCGATGAGCATTTCAAAAATGGGAATGGGGAAATCAACATACATCCGTTTCCCAGTATCGTAGCTCTCGCATTGACGTTAATGGTGCTTAGTCTGCTCAAAGAGTTTAACCAGACCGTGGTTTGCAGACACAGACCCTTATCAGTCAGTGTATAACACAGGGTCTGGACAGCGTGGGATTTAGACTAACATACGAAGGCCATATACTACAGCTTTTCTCATCCATCCTACCTCCACAACCATTTTGAGGGAAGAATAGGCTGGACTCCAGAAACAATGTCTTTTTTTTAAAGTGTCAAATGGGAGTCTGTACTCTGAGACTAGGCAGTGCTCAAAGTTCACAGACCGCGATTCCGAATCTCTGCGATATTAATTTAGGCTGCTTGCTTGTTGACTATTAGTCATTGAGGATAGTTGACATTCGTTGGGGCTATACTAGGTTGACTTCTCTACGTACAATGTACCTCTTCTTATAGTCCTATAGTCTCGGCAATCAGACCTGTCCTTCAAGTACCTTGTAAGTTGTGGCTCTTATGTAAACATTGTGTCATCAAACACAGTGTTGACAACTCAGACTACATGCCCACTTTCTCAGGTCCTGTAAAACATGTTTGAGACTTTCTTTCTTCTGAATTGTTGCAAGACTACATTGTTTGTAGGTACTGGCTGTTCCACATGTACAATGTAGGCCTTCATGTAGATATAACTTGTGTGGAAGTGATGTTTGGTTGGGCAGTTGGGATGAGGTATTATTTAATTTCTTGCCAGTCCATGAAGTTGACTCGCCCAAAACAATGCTCACAGGTGGAGTTAGTCTTTTTTCTCCCTCAATTTAAGTTAATATAAGGCCTGGGCAAATCTTTGTGGAGACTATAGCCTTATCCCTCTCATTGATCCTTGGGATGGATTCAGGGCCATGTGACCCCTCCCTCCCCTCCCCCTCCCACCCCTCCCACCCCTCCCACCCCAACATATTTTAGTAACATTTGAAAGTAGCGAGGAGTAGGTTGGGAAAAACCCTTTCTGTACACAAGGATGTACCATTGTACATCAAATGTAGGTACAGCACCAAGCCACTTACAGATGTGCGCCACCATTTGTGCATTCTTCAGTGTGCATCACCTTATTGGATGGAACACTGATGAGGAATGGGTACCGCCCCACGCATGGATGTACCGCCCCACACATGGATGTACCGCCCCACGCATGGATGTACCGAACATGGCTTCATGCGTTACACTGTGTGGCGCCAGACCATTCACAAATATGCACCGCCATATTCAGACTTGTACCCTTCGTGACCAGCCGGCCAAGACTACCCCCTGCTGTTCTCTTATTAGCTAGAGAGAAGAGCAAAGTGATCTGTAACTATTCACTCAATCCCTCCTAGTTTCTTGGAAGCCCAAGTATCCTGTCAATTCCGACATAAATCAAATAGCAATGGTTGCTTACTGTAGATAAAAGTCCCCACTGGGCTATGATCAATAGTCTTTCCTTGCAAACTTGTTTTTCATAATTATGTATTTAAAAATATTTTATTGTACATTTATGTAAGTTCAAAGTATGCAAAATAAAGTGGGCTAGAAAATACATGGTTTTGACAAAGCTTCTTGGAGAGGGCAGTGTTAGCATGCTTTTAAAGAGGTTAAATTTTAGAATTGTAAGGAATTACAGTTTCAGTTATTAGACTACATGGAGTAGTAGGACCCTTTTTGTTTAAAGATAAAGACCAGGGCCCCGTTGCAGAAAACTTACCATTGATGATAACTTTGCCATCAATAGCAACTACCATGGTAACAGGGCTCAACAGCCAATCAAAATCAAGGTTTCCTGGTAGTTACCATTGATGGCAAAGTTACCATCAATGGTAATTTTTATGCAACGGGGCCCTGTTATGGTCATGCGACTGCATTGTGAAAAAAACGTTGTGGAATCGATCAGAAAAGGTTGATCATTTTCCATATAAGTATTGGTGTGTACTGCAAGGTTCTGGAATCATCAAAATGATAAGAAATTTGGCCCAGTCCTGGTAAAGTTACAAGCACTGTACACAAAAAGATGTATATGGGACTATGCGACACGTGCACGATATCTATCAGGTCCTAATAGATATAATAATTTACCAAATATATCAATTAGTAGGCGGCTTCCCGGCAAAATTGTTATCATCACGTATTAGTCAAAACATATTCTTTCACATGATTGGTAATAAAGAACATCCATTTCATTTTTTGAGAGGGGGGGGGGGGGGCGTTTCCAAAACTGATCTTTACCTTTAACCTAGACCAATTTGTACAGTTATCAAAACAATAGATGCTATGTCATTGGATGCTCTGATATTATAGTATTTCCCCCTTTGTTATATCTGTAGGGCATGCTAATAAACGTTTACCCGGTACCACGAAATACGTGTAAAACAAGTTATATTTGATACTGGGGGATTTCATGTTTCGTGTTATCTTACAAAGCAAAGTTCAAGTGCATCTCATAAATGAGACTTCAAAATAAGATTAAAATTCGGCGAACATGAACATGTATGAAGCAAGTGATGAAAATAGCATCCTTTGAACTTTAATACTCTGTGTACTTTGTGATTAGGGAAGTTTTGCCTCCATTTCATAGTTTGTTCCAGAACACCTTTGACTATAACATCTTTGTTGCTTCTAGTTGAATAAGAAACTTGTGGAATATCCATCAGCTATTTTTCTTAGTAACCATTATACACTGTATATGCATGCTACTCATTGAATTGTTTACTGACTTGGAACTACAATTGCTCAGCGTAACACTTCAAAACTAATGAGGAAACATTAACTAGAAACTAGTTAGTGGATATACTGTATTGGAAAATCATCAGAACCCGGTAGGATGACAACTTGCATTCAATGTTTCATTTGTTTTTCACTAGTTAGAATCACAACGTTGTACAAGTTCATAAGTTCAAATTCATGTAGCCTCTGTGTTTTTATTTGCTTTTTGATTTACACGTTTACCATTTAGTCATGACTAATGAGTTAGAAATGCAATTCCTTTGTTATTCTTCATTGTTGCCAATTTGTTATTGTTTATTTCTACCACCTTGAACCAAATGCCCCTGATACTTGTCTAAGATCGAGCCTTAGATCACGACTAGTTCTTAGAACTGACAAACACGCATCTCACATGGCTTCCAGTAAATGATTGCTTTAACATGTCAGAGTTTTTTTGTTTTTTTTGTTTTGTACATTGAAACGATTTGTTTCTCATCAAAATTCCTTGTTCCTGCATCGGCTGACATTTTGTCATTGGATTGGTAAGGGGAATTCTGTCTGGTTCTCCATTAGTAGTTTTCTTACAATTCCCAGTTTTCCTTAAATCAAAAGACCCCTTTTCTTTCAATTCTTGGTGTTTTCCTCATGACCTTATCCCCTCTTGATAAAGCCAGGCTATGTATAGCTTTCTTCTGAAGTGTGGGTTGATTTGCTTTCTGGAAGAGAATAGGATGTATGTATTAAAAGTGAATCAGATGTTACAGGACTTCCATCCAAATGACTTAGACCCCGTTCTCACTCGCTTCCTAGACTGATCCAGGCTAGATCGATCTAGCCTGGATCAGTCTAACTGCAAGTGGGAACAGACAAGCGGTCCAGGAAGCAATCTTCTAGACCGGCTCGCTTCCTAGATCGCCCCAGACCGATCTAGCGTGCAGTGGGAACATAAACCGTGCCAGGAAGCGATCTTCAACCGGAAGTGCATTTTGGTCCATGTGTGTGTTATGCAGGAAATTATAGCAAAATATAGTGGTTTCTATAGATGAGGCACTCAATCTATTCGGTTTGAAATTCCGCACGAAACATTTGACCCGCTGACCTTTTCAACCCCAAGAACAAGAGCGGTCTAGCTCGTTCGCTATACCATAGCAACAAGAGCGGTCTAGCTCGTGAGTGGGGACATAAACAAGGCGAACCTTTGGAGCGATCCACTGGATTGGTCTAGCCTAGATCGAAGTGAGTGAGAACGGGGTCTTCTATACTATAACCGAACTCTTCCTACTTTTTCTTGAACCTTGAACGGTGACGTTGGATCACACCTATTCTGGAATTGCGTTGTCCTTATAGTAAGGTTAGTAAGGTCATTGTTCCCCCGACTTCAGGAAGGGGGACAGATATGAGACATTCTTGACCTCTCGCTCTTACCTTACGGGCTATCTAGAAGGGGGAACAGTAACTATAAATTAAAAGTCTTGAGGGATTTTACTAATTCATTCATTCTTTGTCATCTGGAAAAGTGATCCCGTCACTGGAAAGAAGTCTGGTAAGAATTTACGTAGAAAGATGACAGTAGTGCAAGAAGACTGCGATGAAGAAAAGGCATATACATCAAACCTAATTAAAGCCTCTGAATATTTATTTAGGCCTACAGATTTGACGAACAAGTTACGGCAATTAGTCGATTTTGTTATATCTGTTTAAGTTGATCATTGTTGTCAAAAGGTGATCACAGCTCTAAACTTCCAAGTTTTCCTTTAAAAGCATCCATATACACCTGTACACCGGTAATAATGATTCACAGCCTTACCTTTATGTTTTTTGTTGTTGTTCCAGTTAATTGGGAAGCAGAACACTTTGATTAGAATTGATCCTAAACATTCTTTTCAGGAACATGATCACAAATAATTTCCATATTGTTCAGACTAATGCCATGTCTGTAAGTGAGTCATTGGTCCATGGCCTTAAAAAAACGGCTAGTTCAGTGGAATTTATCAGGATGTCGTGCTCCTCAAGGACGTGTTTATCCTAGAATCGATACTCCCGAGTGAACGTTTTGGGGAAATTTATATTCGTTCAATATGATTTTGATGTCTGCATAATTAATTTGATGTCATGTCATCTATCGGACTATTTTACTAGTAAGGTTTGGTGTTTTATAAAGCTGTTCCTTCCTCACAAAGTTTGAGTGCTTGTCAAGGACTTCGACAGGGAGCAAGTGTAATTTGAAAGCATTTCTTACTACAAGGTAGTAAATACAGTTAGAACTGAGCTCTAAGATCAAGTGAAATTGTGGATTTGTGGAGGAGTTTGTTTCTTGTCTACCTGGAAAGCATTTCCGATCCTTCGCTTGGAGACTTTGAGGAGGGATTCCGGATCCATTCAGACATCTCTGTAAGTTATTGGTTTTATTCAACAATGTCCCCATGTAGTTGTTAGCCTGAGGAATGTTGTGTGTGTAGTATTGTGTGAGATTCCTCCAGAGGCACTTGCAGCGGTTGCTGCAAGTCAGTGAACCATGCTCTGTATGGTTTGGCAAGGATGTATGTATGTTTGCCTTCATTAAAAAAAAGTGACATGAACAGAGGAAGCAAAAGAGGCAGGGGGATAAGGTGGGGGAAAGAAAGATTGAAAAGGAGTATGTAAGGAGAGAAATACTTATTAAGGGGCCATATGCCATTGAATCATGCTTGTGTATGGTTAGAGAATTAGGCATTGTGTAGGGGGAAAGTCAAGATCTAAATGGGGAGGGAAATAAACGAAGAGAGGAGCACTTTCCAAGATTCCTCAAGAGGCCCTTGGAGCGGTTGTTGCGTATCAGTGAACCTGTTCTTGTTTGGTTGGAAAAGGATGCAGCGTGCATGCTGGTACAAAATTGGCATTAGCCTTTGGAGAGACCCCAACAGAGGGAGAAAAGGTGTAAAAATAAGAGGGAGTGTGAAGGGAAATAAATGGCATGGTGCCCATGGAGATAGAGAGGGAGAAAGAGTGGAAAGGGGAGAGGGATAGAGAGAGAGAGAGAGAGAGAGAGAGAATGAGAGAAAGAGGGAGAGATTGTGCACACATTGTGTGCAGGCCAACCAAAAAATTACTTTTTTTTTTACGAGGGCTCTTTTCAGATTTTCCCTTAAAAAAATAGCCCCCCTTAATTATTTTGCGGTGGCTATTTTGGAGCTCAGGGGGGCTTTTTTTTTTTACGGTTGTATTTTTTTAAAACACGGTTTTACCTAATTAAATTCCAAGCAAAGGCAAATATAGATACAATTGTAGCGTACATATGTCATGTAGAGTATTGCAGACATTCAGATACCCAGGATTTATTCACTTTGTGTTAAACGTGTGGCTTTATGATTTACATATACATGTAACTAAAACTTGTCAAAAGGAGTGTTTTGTTTAACTGTTCGTTTTTCATATCCTAAGAAAATACTATCACTGACACGCGGGCTAGGAATTGATTTTTTTATGGGGGCTACTTTTCCCCATTGCCTAAAAAAAAACAAGGGGCTAATTCCTTAAAGCCATATTGTAAGCTGTAACAATAAGTTGTGTTTTTCCTTAGCCATCATACTACTAGCAAGTAGCAGCCAAATTGGTAGGTAATATGTTATTTAGTCTTTTTTTCTGTCCCAAATTTAGTTGTTATCATGGACAATGCAATCCCATTAAAAAAAAATGTAGACTAACTCCCTTTAAAATTGTGTTATTTTATAAATAGTCTATAACATTTATAACCATTAAATGTGAGTAAATATTTTTAATGTTGTCCCACATACCGATGTATTTGTTATGCCAAAACATGCAAAATCATGGCCTTATTTTTTTTTTTATAGACTCTAATTCTAAAGGCCAAGCCAAAGCTAGTTTCATTTCGTAGACAGAAATTGATGTCATCACTCATGACAATTGGCCTGGCATCGATCGTATATAAATAATTTAATTTAATTAAACAGTTGTAAGAAAAATTCTGAGGAGTAGGAACATCCTTTATATATTTATTTACGGTTTTTTTATAACAAAATTCAATTTCTGTGTACGAAACTTGCTTTATACCGATTTTACAGGAAAAAAATCCGGCATTGATTTTGCACGTTTCGTGATAACAAATATATCAGTATGTGGGACAACAGTAAAAATATACTCGCATTTAATGGTTTTAACTTATAAATAACACAATTTTAGACGGAATAACATTTTTTTTAATGGGATTGCATTGTCCATGATAAAAATTAGGGCCAGAAAAAAGACTAAATAAACATATTACGTACCACTTTGGTCGCTAGCAGTTCAGCTCTCGTCACTCGCAAATACTTATTTGCTTCATACTAGGAGCGTGCGGGCGCGCGCTGGAGCTGAGCTAGTACGTTTCTGTGTATTGTGAACGTGTGCGAACTGCGTATGCATTCATGCTGTGCACGAAACTACATCGGGACCGGTGGCCTGTCCGGCCGCCGGGAGCTTAGGCGCAGGCAGGCGGATACCGCCGATCCGCTGCAACTCACAAAACTTTTAAAATGTTGATGGAAGTTTCTAGTTTTGGAGTTGGTAGTTGGAACAGAGATTTCACTCAGACACATCAATAAATTGATTTATTAATTCCTAGGGAATATCAATTTATGGCGGGGGCGATTTTTCAAGATATATTGATTTTTTTTCGCCCTCGTCTTGATTTTTACCGTGGCGATTTCAGAGGTTTAGGGGGCGAATCGCCCGTCGCCACCGTGTATTTTTTTCGTTGGTGCAGGCAAGCACTGAATCCAATGAGCGGGGTAATAGTATATTTGTAAAGTTCTTAGAGACATTTGTATTTAGCGCTATATAAAAATTAAATATTATTATAATTAGAGAGAGAGAGAGAGAGAGAGAGAAAGGGAGGGAGAGGGAGAGGGAGGAGTGGAAGGAAAGATGAGGATGGGGGTGATGTAGCTATCCTTGGTGTTTGCTGTTGCCAAGTGAGGAAAGGCAAGAGAAAGAATGAGAGAGAGAGAGAGAGAGACACTCTGCCACACCCACACATACACACGCAAGTATAGGAATTATATACCTTTCACTCAAGGCATTTACACTTATATATATATATATATATACTTGATAAGTGTGTCATGCAAGCTAAAAAGTGAAATGATATTTGAGAGATAAAGGAGGATATTAAACAAGATTATGGCAGATGATCTGGATGCTTTCCAGTAAATCCTTACTTGGGGGAAATTTGTGCTATATTTGTGGTCACGTCAAAGGAAATGTACAGCTTCATCAGAACGACAGGGAAAGAGGGAGACAAAAAGAATGCAGATGCCAATTTGATATTGTCACTATCTATTGCAGGTTTTTTTTTTTTAAGGAGACCAGGCTTTATTTCTAGAAATTGTAGGTGGCTTAGGTGAATTGTTAGACTTTAAGAATATTCTGATATGAGATATTAATAATTTTGCCAGCTATTTCTATTTTATTCAGCATATACTTTGTTTGCAGAGGATTTTGATCACTAAGTGGCATTTTCACTTCTTTGATAACTGTTGACAATTCTAGTTTAGACGATTTTACTTTGAGTCTGTTTTTTTTTTAATTTATTCATTTACAGTGGTTATTCTTTATCAGTGATAACATTTAAGAGATGAGATAAGTTCCTAATCATCTTCACGGTTGTATTTGACCGACAAAAATATTTCTACCTACATGTATGAACCGCCCATGTTGGGACTCCATCTTAAGGTTACAGGGGACATCTTGATAATCGTTACGCTTGATGCGGGATGACAGAAAGAGGGAGCGGGTCATACAAGAAATGTCAGCGCATAATGCTGTAAGAAGGCAGTCTGCAGTCACAGACTCTAATTTGATATTAAAACATAATTCCATAAAATCATGAGCTGAACCCAACCCTGCTTTTCTCTGGCTATACCCAATGATGCCAGGAGCAGGTACATGTATAGTACCTGGCCTGTGGGGGTGCAGTAGTCGGCAGTAGTCTCACAGTTCAAACACTACGCGTATGTTTTACGTACACAGTATGACTGACAAGGGTCTGTAAACTACTAAGAAGGCAACCTGCCAGGGCTTCAGATTCTATAGACAAAACGCACCCACACACACACACACACACATGCGTATCGTACACTTGAAACCTGTGAGGGCAGTTTGCACATAATGTAGAGTACATGTATCGAAGAGTCTGTAGAATACTGCACTGTGAGAGATGTAGGAACATGTCGAGAGCAATAAATCGTTCCCAGCTGCGATATATGGAGTGCTGTATACAGTATGTTGTAGTGATGATGTAGTCTCACGATCTCGAACCCGATATTGTTTCCTCCAAACATCTCGAGTCATGATCCGTCTTTTAAATATGAATGTTGACCGATCTGCAAACCATTTATAGAAATTAAAGAGGAGTGAGGTTCATGCAATGACACCTCCTATTTTGTACCCTATTGTTGATATGTTTGTGTTAGTTTTCATCATTGACATTGTTATTGTCTCTGCTTTACATGTACTTTGTATTTTTAGGCAAATTATAATTTTTTTAAACATACATAAAACGCCCTGCATACTATTTTCCATGTATCATTACTGAAAACACTGAAGAAAGATCATTCATCGAACTGCATTTTATGATTGTTTAAATTGAGTGAAATTATCCAGATATATTTTCTTGTATTTGATTGTGATGTTCCACTCCCCCCCCCCCCCCAATGAAAAAAGAATCGCAGAGCATGTATTAATGATCATTGTTTTCATTTCTGTGAGCTACCATACATGTAAGTTCCAGCTAAGGTCTAGGGCTCGTAGACTACTCCCGTTGAATGTGCGTGGGTGTAGGAGGGACATGGCAAATCTCAGCAAGCAATATGTCTAGAAGAAGATGATCTCCCCTTTTGAGATCATGCAGAATCATCTTCATGTATTCCAGCATCCATCCATGCGCTCCTCTCATATTAAACAGCTGTGCTTTCTTAGACCTGGCATACAGCACCATTTCATTCGCCGTGTATACCTACGGGCCTGTACGCAGCTTGTTTTAGTACGATTTGCGTGGGAGAGTGACATTATCCGCCCCAAGAGAAGAGTTCACAGCTTCGAGCAAGAAAATAAAATGGATTTGAATTTGCAAT
Source organism: Strongylocentrotus droebachiensis (assembly GCA_035222895.1). Taxonomy (NCBI): domain Eukaryota; kingdom Metazoa; phylum Echinodermata; class Echinoidea; order Camarodonta; family Strongylocentrotidae; genus Strongylocentrotus; species Strongylocentrotus droebachiensis. The sequence continues at coordinate 63,635 of JAVYIG010006944.1, forward strand.
CAAGAATAAGAACGAAGCGAGTGAACTGTTAATGCTTGTAGAGTGTCGTCTTCTTGTGGTTAGAGTTTGAGAATTATGCAAAATTGTACCCTTTGGCGGCATTGACTACTCCTTGAATTAATTTTTTATTGTCAACCCTACCAATGATAGGAAAATAGATCGGTCCTTTTGATATCGATTTAATCTAGCAAGCAGTTTAGCCTATTCTCCAGGCCTTGTGATTTTTCACCCTCGACAGAAATGTGTCAGACCAAGTGTGCAATGTAGATAATTTAGACTAACTAAACTTCACTGTTCCTCTACCCTCAAGTATGAACATCACAGCGATGGTGGAGAATTAGTCTAAATGTGCTATATTCAGCCTCTCATATTTTATTTACGAGGAGGAAATTCTGGAAGGCAGGCTAACCGCAGCTGTAAATGGGAGAAAGTCATTGTCCTGCGAGTGTGTTAAGAATCAACCAGGAGTTTCCATTTTACTTCATTTCTTTTCTTCATCATGCCCTGCAGAGGAATGGGTTTCCAGGAAATCCACTCACTTGGCCGGCTTTATGTGGTTTGCCAATCTGCTCTAAGTCGCCAGGCTTTTGTCCCGCTTAGGAAATGTGAAAAGGGGGCTTCCTGTGCAGTTACAGTTCCCACTGGCTCACTCGCCCCCTTCCTCTCTTAACCCCCCCCCCCTCCCCCTCCCCCCTCCCCCATCTCACACTCTTGCTTCTTCTTTCCGTCTATCACTCTCTGTGTGTGTCTCTCCTCCTCCCCTTCCTCTCTTTATCTCACTACTTTCCCTCCCTTTTTTCGTGTGTATACCCTTTGTCTTTACCCCCCCCTTTCCCCTCTCTCTCTCTCTCTCTCTCTCTCTCTCTCTCTCTCTCTTTCTTTCTCTCTCTTTCTTTCTCTCTCTTTCTTTCTCTCTCCTTTTTCTCTTTTCTCTCTCCTTTCTCTCTCTTCTCTTTCTCTTGCAGGAACATTATCAAAATAATAATAATAAAAAGAGATCATACAAAATTAGAGATAGGATCAGTGCTATATCAGTAGGTGTCTGTATACAAAAATGTATGAAGAAAACAAAATTGGATGATTTTAAGGGTTGTTTCAAGAAAATCAGATCTGAGTAACAAGTAATAAAAACAAAAATAAGTTTTGGAAAGGTGTTTTGTTAGTGCCAAATAGAGATACAATTTCAATTCAATTCAATTCAATTTATTTATTCAACCATAAAAAGATACATGTACAATAATAATTCATGAAAATATAAAAACATGGGGTTAGGAGCCCCTGAGAAGTTTGAAAACAAACTTGTGATTGGGGCACCAACCATGACACATATATCGAGAAAATTTACAAAAACAACAATAACGGGAAAACAAATATAAACAAGAAAAAAAGATTATAAAGACCTACATGTATATGAGGATAAGACATTTACAGCAGAGCACCAGCAAAGGATGCACACAGGACACGACGTCAAGCGACACTGTGTCACTATATGCGCCCCCCGCTGGTGCTTTGCAGTATTACAAAACATTTATATACAAAATATTATTTAAAAAAAAAAAAAAAAAAAGAACAAGGGGAGCAAGTTATTCATTATTTAATTGAGCGTGGTTTTTGTACTGCAAGAACATTTCATTTTTTAAGAGTTTTTTAAATATATCAAGAGTTTTACTTAGTTTAATATCATTGTCTAGGTCATTCCATAACTTAATTCCATTACAGCGTAAGGAATTTTGACTAATTGTAGTTTTGGGAAGAAATTGATGAAGATCTGCGTGTTGACGGGTGAAATATGAATGATAGGAGGCATTTGTGCTAAAAAGATCATTAAAAATATCTGGCAAGGCATTCGTATGATAATGATACATAAAGATATAAGTATACATAAGTACAAGGTCAGAGACCTTTAATGTTTTACATTCAATAAATAAATTGCTTGTATGGTAATTAAATGGTACATTACAAACTGTTCTTATTGCTTTTTTCTGAGTAATAAAAAGTCTACTTAAGTGTGTTTTAAATGTATTCCCCCAAATCATACAACAGTAAGTGAGATGAGGGAAAATCAATGTGTTATATAATGAAATCATAATATGTCTAGGTAAAGTAAATTTAAGTCTGCGGAGGACACCAGTAGTTCTACATAGGCGAGTGCATAGATCATCAATATGTGGTTTCCAGGATAAAAATTCGTTTATTTTGATACCTAAAAATGTAATATTTGATACTTGGGTAATAATCTTGCCATCCATAGTGACTTGTGGGATATCATTACTAGCTTTTTTATTTTTTGTTTTAAAAAGAACATATTTAGTTTTTTCAAAATTTAAAGACAATTTATTGCATTGCAACCAGGTCATAACATTGTGGAGTTCCTTATTTAACAGGTGAATTAATGGGCTGATTTTTGAGTTAGAAAGAGTAATACTGGTGTCATCCGCAAAAAGTATGAAATTAAGAATTGAAGAACAATTTATAAAATCATTAATATATAACAAAAATAATAACGGGCCGAGAACAGACCCTTGCGGAACTCCGTATAATATACAGCTTAAATCTGATTTGACACCGTTGACCACAACATATTGCATACGATTTGATAAATAATCATGAAACCAATCAAGAGCATGACCTCTGATTCCATAATGTTCCATTTTTTTAAGAAGTATGTCATGGTCAACGGTGTCAAATGCCTTTGAGAGATCTAAAAATATACCAACAGTAAAATTACCCTTATCTATTTCTTGCATTATACGATCATACATATGAAATATAGGCATGTATGTAGAATATTTTTTACGAAAACCAAATTGTTGCAAGATCAATATATTATTATAATTCAGAAAATTATATAAACGTTCAAAAACAAGTTTTTCTAATATTTTTGAAAAAAAGGGTAAAACGGAAATAGGTCTATAATTAACAACATCCTTACGGTCACCCTTTTTAAAAATTGGAACAATTTTTGCAGCTTTGAGTGCATTAGGAAATTGACCATACTCGATAGACATGTTGAATATATGACAAAGAGGAAAAACATTGATGGATACAAGATAAGGTAAAAGTGAAGAGGTTATTGACCTCCTCGCTTTCACTTTATGGAGATCCTAATCCATGTCATAGCCCTTCATGTTTACAATGTACACTGTGTACAAGTAGGTGTTTAGAGAGTTCTTTAATTCCTTTTTTTCCTTAAAGGTGAGATGGTATTGTTGTTGAAGAGAACAATTCTAAGGGATTTGTGTCTAAGTTTTTTTTAAATCTCTCCTGTATTTGTGAGACCTTTCTCTAACTGTGTGAGAAAGTTGCAAACATGAGAATGCTACTCTATGGCCATGTCAGTAATATCATTGTATTGCTTGTAGAAGTCTCAATGTCAAAGGTCACCTTAATGTCTTCGGTAATATTTCAATAAGACAACACTTCACCATGGTATCCCACAGGTGGTCATGTTCAGACAAGGTTTGAAATTTGCAAATGAGCATGTAATAATAATAATAATGTATTTATATACCGGTAGTGTATTTTCCAAATTCATGTTCGAATGCGCTTTTCAGTTATATTGTTAACAGAAGAGATGAGTTTTGAGATATTTGTTGGAGGTATTAAGAGATGAACTATAGTATAGGCCTATACTATTGGATGCACTGCATATATTCAAGCAATAACAAATGATTATCTGGAGGGATTTGTATTTAGAAAAACTCTAGAAGGACTCAGGAAACCTTTAAAGCCTGTCTGCACTAGTTTTGCTAGAAGGGATTAGACCTCTCTGCCAGGTCACTGACAGGTGGTTATCTCATCAACTCAGCTCTCAATTAACATAAGAAAAAGAAGATCATGGGGGAGCAACGAGCACCGCTTAGGCATTGTTTGCTATATAGAGGGAGCAAGTAGCTACAAGTAGTACAGTTCGGCTTAAATCAAATTACAATGGGGATGAGTGAAATAAAGGGAGAGGGTGGGAAGGGAATATGAAAAAAGAAGTGATGGGACCCCTTCCCACATCTTATAAATTGGTGTCCTTTTGATTTGCATTTCATTTACCCAGTAACACCGCCCCCTCCCCGACGGTATAAGGAGCCCCTCAATTTCTCAACACGCTCTTCACCATTGGTTGGACCATTTAAAATTAAATTTTCAGATAACTTTGACCAGAAAAACCTGTCGTATTCCTTGAACTGGTCGGAAAGTAGGCCTGAGTCGAAACGGGTCCGCGCCCGGGCCCCGACCGTCGAGCTGAAACCCGGTTTTTGGTTTTCGGGTTTCGGGTTTTTCAAAATTAAATTTCACACTGATATTTGAAATATAGAACTACAAATATGCAATTCACAATTTCAATATAATCAAATAAATATGCTTTCGAAATAAATGGATATTGTTTCAGTTGACGGTAGGTGTTTTTATCGCTCTCAAAGTGAGGCTGCAAGAAAGAAATCACGCTTCGTGGTACCGATCGAGTGCGTTCAGAAACGGAAGTGGAAATAGATCTATGACCCACTAAAGAGAGAGCAAGAAAATGCCACACAGAAGACTAAAATGTTGATTAGACTATTGCAATTAAATCGTAATACTAAACGCATTAATTTAATTGTCAAAATATATCCACAATATAATGGTTTACCCTTGATAGTTTGATGAAGGAAAATAAATTAAAGCTCTTGAAATAACATCGAAGTGCCTTTCGTTCGTTCTAAAAATGCGTGTATAACGGCAAGCAGAAGTTACGAGTCAAGCTTGATATGCATGTTTACATCCCTATACCGTCATCCGACCTGATCGGAACAATAATATTGAACCAATTAAAAAACATCACGTAAGACTTTGAGGGACTCCAATTCAACGAAATTACCGTAAAATAGTTATTTGCTTTGACAAATTATACTATAGATATTCATAATATCTTACAGAAATAATGATATTTCATGAGCTACGTACTCGATATCGAGTTCAGCTAGCTAGCCATCATTTTGAAATGAGACGTAGTTGTCATGCATGCAGCGCAGTAGGCTATAGACTGAATACGGCAGCTCGCGATCGCATGCCGCAGAGAGGGAAAAAATCACGTAATAGGCACGTGAACATCACGTGATCTCAGGCCCGCGCTTTTTTCCTGCATACTGCCCTCTACAGTCTACTGCATGACAACTACGTCTCATTTCAAAATGATGGCTAGCTGAACTCGATATCGAGTACGTAGCTCATGAAATATCATTATTTCTGTAAGATATTATGAATATCTATAGTATTATTTGTCAAAGCAAATAACTATTTTACGGTAATTTTGTTGAATTGGAGTCCCTCAAAGTCTTACGTGATGTTTTTTAATTGGTTCAATGATTATTGTTCCGATCAGGTCGGATGACGGTATAGGGATGTAAACATGCATATCAAGCTTGACTCGTAACTTCTGCTTGCTGTTATACACGCATTTTTAGAACGAACGAAAGGCACTTCGATGTTATTTCAAGAGCTTTAATTTATTTTCCTTCATCAAACTATCAAGGGTAAACCATTATATTGTGGATATATTTTGACAATTAAATTAATGCCTTTAGTATTACGATTTAATTGCAATAGTCTGATCAACATTTTAGTCTTTTGTGTGGCACTTTCTTGCTCTGTCTTCAGTGGGTCATATTTCCACTTCCGTTTCTGAACGCACTCGATCGGTACCACGAAGCGTGATTCCTTTCTTGCAGCCTCAATTTTAGAGCGATAAAAACACCTACCGTCAACTGAAACGATATCCATTTATTTTTTAAAGCATCTTAATTTAATTCAATTGATTATTTTATTGTTTTGAAAGCAGTAACTGTCTTTTCCGTCGCATTATTAGAACAGCAACTTAGTCTAACTCCCGCCGCTGCATGCACACGATTTTTAGTGTCAGTGCAGTGGTGAAAATTTCGGGTACCCGGTCCCCGCCCGAAATTTTCAAGTCAAACCCGGGTTCGGCAAAACCCGTGATGACTCAGGCCTATCGGAAAGCTTCTAAATTTAGTAACAATCCAGCACAGCCAAAGTGATGTCAAATTTTGGCAATCATGTCCACAAAACTGTATTTAGCGAAGTAATGCACTTTTCATTACACGATCCTAGGGCTTAGTATTGGTTTTCAGGAAAGACGATTAGGAAAGGAACTCTTCTTATTAAAGTAGGCTAATATTATCAGACTAGAAAACTGGCTCAGAGTAAGGCATCAATGTTAACTTATCATTCAAACGCATAAATTGTGTTTTCTATTGTTTTTTAGTATTGTGAAACATTCATTCAATCATACATTTTGGGTTACGTCAAAGAGAGGTTCCATTTCTTTTTACATATCTTGAGATTGCTACCTGTCCGTCAGCGTGATTGATAAAGGCAGATCTTGTCATTTTCTCTCAATTTTCTTTGCCATTTTCCCTAAATTAACCTTTGTATGAACTTTGCTGAGTGCTTACTGTTGGGAAAATATTTTAAGTGCTTACAAATTATTGATTTACTATGGAATTCATCAAAGAACAAAAATTTGCTCCAGAGATGTTATTTGAGTTTTAATGATACCAATAATAAAAATACCTCTTCCATGAATGCCAATAAATGTCATTAAATTTCTTCCCTGAAATATTTATTAGACAGTACAGGTTACTATGAGCATTAAAGTGACTTTAAGTATTAAGTTTGAAGTTTGTGTATTCAATTCCTGTTTTTTCAGGTTTTCTTTTAAGGTTCTCCATGGAGGCCTTGTGCAAGCATAGATTTTGCTTTGTTTTTATAAGTTCTGAGAGAAGGAGCTGCATCTCTACACAATTATTAGTCAGAGCTTGTTTGATTAATTTTTGTATACCGGTACCTCTTTTTTTTTAGTTTTCCAGGGCTGAATCACTGTCCACCCCCTTGTATTTTAACATTTGCAGAGTAATGATTAAGGAAGGAATGAAGGGGTTGGGGGAGGCACAGGAAAAAGATGGGAAGAGACTGAAGAAGAGAAAAGGGATTAGAAAAGAATAGAGTAGGTGAGAGAGAGAGAGAGAGAGAGAGAGAGAATGGAAAGAATTCATTTGCCAGTATGTTTGAAGAAAATATAAGAAAGATAATGATTTGGTAACGAGAATAGGAATGAAGGGGAGTACACAAATATAGAGAATGATAGCATATTTGAAAGAGAGATTTCTGGATATAGAGAAACATTATATTTGTCCTAATAATTGTTAACAACAATGTATATGTACATGTAGGTGGCCCAAACATGTGAACAAATGTATACAGGGCTTTGTGAATGTGCTCTGTCAAATTGGATCGCATAGAAATTGAGTTTTAGATGAGAAATGTGAACATTCAAATCAAATTGTTAACTCAGCATGAAGCTTGAACATGTACGGTTGATATGACAGTATGGGGTATATCATATATTCTCTAAAAGTTTAAACTGAAAGCATATTATATGTCTGAGTCATGGGCCATAAGTTTAGTCAAAGTCAATATTTCTCTTCATACCAGTTACAGTTCACCAATGTTCAATACCCGTTGATTGCTACCCCACCAGTGCTTTATTTACACAGTGTACATCAACTAGTGCATGTCTAATAGTTTTATCTTCAGTAATTGTTTTACTAAAAAAAAAATCTTTCAGTCTTTCTTGTAACAAAGTTGGTAACAATTTTTATATGTGCTTTAACTAAATACGTGAAAGGTGATATCCTTGTATATAGACATTATGTAGCCTACTTCTAATATAGTCTACTTCTAATATAGTCATACCGACCACTTTTTATCAGATCTCCTGGAAGTGGAACAGCCCTACCCCCATGAAAAAGAAAGAAGTAATGATAATAATAACAACAACAACAATAAGGATAATAATAATATAAATAATAAATAGTAATGATGATAACAACAATAACAACAATAATAATAATGATGATAATGATAATGATAATGATGATAAATGATACTGATGATAGTAGTAATAATAATAATAATAATAATAATAATAATGAGAGTAATAATAAATCCATAAATTAAAAAGCAAGAGAAATTAAAATGAATTAAAAAATTCTTTTAACTTTAAAAATTGTGTGATTCAAATCAAATTTAGGAGCTGGCATAAATTTCAATCAAACCAGCAGGAAATGTAAGGTGTATTTTGAATATAATCCTAAGACGAGAGGGATGACACACATATCATCTAATATATATATAGTCCTGAATGTCTCACATTCAAAATGGCCCTTCTAGTGGTAACCAGTTTGGCTAGCTACAACATGTTATGATGTTGGCCTTCTTGGTGGGAGTATTGAACTCGCGGAGGGCTAGCCCTCAGTGAATGTGAATAAGATCGTACATGTATATCTGTTATTCCCATATCTCATCATATATATGGAGAGTTTGAGACACATGATGAATGAGCTCTATGAGCATGCACGGCTGCTCGTATAAATCATTAATGCTTATCCTAACTGTATGATTGATACGAAACCCTCCAGTGCATGCCTCCCACAGATGCAGTCTAGCTCCCACAAGACGGATCATATTGTTGCTAGCTCTGGGTTTATTAAAGAGAAAGTTGAGTTCTGGGAAGAGGTGAAAAATAATTTGTGAGCATTATCATTGTTATTATGCAAGTGTGGAAGAACATCAGAGAAAAAATGTTCCCTGAAAGCATGGCTCTTCAAATGATTTCATATTCTAAATATGGCATGTAACAACATGGGACAGATTTTTATGCCATATGTTTGTGTAGTCCCGTATACATCTATCTGTGTACAGTGCTTGTAACTTATCCAAGACTGGGCCAAATTTCTTATCATTTTGAATTTGATGATTCCAGAACCTTGCAGTACACACCAATACTTATGCTAGATGATCAACCTTTTCTGATCGATTCCACAGCGTTTCTTTCACAATGCAATCGCATGACCAGAACTCAACTTTATCTTTAAGCTTCTCTGATTGCTATTAGATGTTTCTGATATCCATGGCTCTCGTTGCGGATTTGCGTAGTGCTAAATTACTACTCGTAATCAATTAAATTATTTGACTATTGCTACTGCTACTACTTCTACTACTTCTACTATTTCTTCTCATGTTTCAATATATTTCACATTGTAATTGCTAGAACAGCCCTCACCTTTTTCTTTAACCCCCACATACTCATTCTGCATATAATCTACATGAATATAGGTGTGCTATTTGTGCTAATTTCTTATCTACATGCAGCTGTATATAAAGCCAAGGCTAGCCTACAGTACAGGAAGCCCTATAAAAGCATTCCTCAGGAAAACTTGAAAATTATATAAAGATTGAAACTAAGAATGTAAAATTAGCTCATTATCTCAGTTGCGTTTTTGGGGATATTTCCTTTAGAAGTCGGGCCTTGCAGGGGTTGGCTGTACATGTATATTAAAAGCAACAAAATTGATCAGATTAGGTGTGCAATGGAGAGTAATCTTATGAAGTATAAGTTGAAAGTTTTTAAATAGGCAACTCTGTAATGATATTTGTTGTAAGTACTGTAGCTCTCCATCTATTAATTTTACTCCTTCCTCTTTCCTTCAAAAGCAATATTTTGACATGCCCTGGATATAACATGTGATACTTAAAAAAAAAATGTTTACCCTTTTTTGAAATCAACAACCCAGAAGAGTGATATTTGTGGATGAGTTCTATAAGTAAATGAATTGAGACCTGCAGGCAGATACATTCACAGAGTTGCCAATTTGTGGTGATCAATTAGAACTTAAAAAATCATAACTTTCTCATTCTTTAGTACCGGTAGATGTTTATCAACTTCCATCGGCCAGTCTTTATTGTTTTATTTCTTATTTTTTGCTTTTATTGCAATCAACCAATATTTAGGCTGGATTTCCTTTATAAAATATGTGCCAATTTCTGGATGTACCCTTTAAAGACTGTCAATACTACTGGGCCAGAAGGGATTAGACCACACAGCGAGGTCACTGGCAGGTGGCTATCTCATTAACTCAGCTCTCAACTAACATAAGATAAAGAGGATCATGGTGGACCAACAGGCACCGATTGGGGAAGTTTTCTATGTAGAGGGAGCAAGTAGCTACAAGTAGGACAGTGGGTTTTAAATCATTGTGATGTAGCACTTTGTAAATATATATTTCTTTCTTGTCATTATTCAGGTTGAGGCTCAGCTCACCAGCTTCTGAAGGTCTGATACCATCAACGTGCAATCTAGAGGTCACGACAAACAGGACCGTGACCCTTTAGGAGAGAGGTCAAAGTTCATTGGATAAGGAAGGCGCTTCAAAGATCAGAGAGAGAGTGAAAGAAGAAGAACAGAATAGAGAGGGAAGAGAAGGAGAAGGAGGTGGAGGGGGACTGTTACAGGCCCTTCTGCGACTGATGTTGGGAAGATAGACAGATTTCAAGATGGCGCATGCTTTTGGGATCACCATTATCTGCTTGTGTGCCCTCTTCTCCGTCTCCATAGCAATCACAGGTAGGTCCTTCTTTTATAAACTAGCTCTGAATTTTTAATATGATAATCCATTCTTATTTGTGTTGCCTGCCCGTTGTGGGATCAGCTCATTGTATGTTTAAAAGAAGATGATAATCCATTCATATTTGTGTTGCCCGACCGTTGTGGGATCAGCGCGTGGTATGTCCAAAAGAATTTCCATTCATGCTGTGAGTGCTCGAGGTAGTCATTCAAAACATTGTAATTCAGAAATACAAATGTAATACATTCAATTATTACCATTATCATTGCTGGGGCTGTTATTGTTACAGCTAATATAATTGTTAACTGTATATATATTTAATGCTATTGTTGTTGATATTTTCACTTTTCAGATTATCATCAGTACATAACTGTATATCTTTAAAATAATACAATTATGGACTGATTCAGTTTTACTGGTGCTGTTATGATTACCATTACTTTTCATATCAGTATTACAGCTATTATAAGATGGGTAGAAGAATCCCTGCAATCTGATTGGTCAATTACTGTGTAGTTATTTTTACTGGATGCATGCAATATCGGGAATCAATACCCCCGATATCCCTTTTTTTAAAATAATTCTTATAATTTTTTATTTTATTTGAGTAAATACAACTGATATCCCTGTTATTAGTCATTCCAGTACAAATCCATTACATTTGTTGATTGTAGTACAGTCCAACTTGTCTATAGTGACCTCCGAAGGGAAACGCTAAAAGTTTTCTTTGTAGACAGGTTCCTTTAGTACATGTTTCAATGAGAAACCATTTTCAAGGGAAACCAAACATATGGTCTTTGTGGACAGGCAGTCTTTGTAGACAGGTGGTCACTATAAACCAGGTTTGACTGTATCATCATAAATTTTGTATTTCTTCTATCACTCCAGCGGAAATCCTAGAAAGCAGTCCGGTTCTCTTGGTGGGTAGCAGCCATACAATCCACTGCATGGTGGACATCAGCGGAACTAACCTGACCGCGGCCGACGTCATCTGGATCAAAGGCTTCAGCGAGGTCGTTGACTACCACCGCCACTCCGTGCTCAACGACACCGTGGCTCAGCTCCACATCGACGATGCCCAGTTTGAGGACAAGGGCTACTACTACTGTACTTTCCCCGAGGATCAGTTTCATGAGTTCTTTTCATCGGCATCTAATGTCCATGTGGGATGTAAGTGGTAGACATTAGTCCAGGGGGGGCGTTTCACAAAGATTCTAAGTTGAATTTAACTCTAAGTTGGACTTAAATATTATGGAGAGCCATTTGTAGGCTTAAAATGAAATATATTCAAAAGCAAAAATTCAAGTATTTTAGACTTTTCATAAATCCCACATCATGGACATCAAATCTCCCATGATATAAGAAAATATGAATGATTTGAATCAACATTTTATGCCTTTTAAAATACCTTTAACAATATATTTTCAATGATGCTAACGGCTTTCCATAATTTTATAAGTCCAACTTAGAGAAAAGTTCAACTTAAAATCTTTGTGAAACACCCCCCAGGCCTACTTAAAATTGGATCCTGTGTTATAGATTATATATGCTATAATTTTCTTTTAAACAGACCATATTTGTAATGTAACCAACTTTAATACGCACATCTGTGTGAAGTGGCTCATTACAAAAATGTAAATGGTCTTTTGTACTTATCAACAAGATAATATTTTATATTTGAAGGTGATGTTGAGTTCTGAGGCCATGCTTCATATATTTTTTTAGCAATAACAAGTTACAAATATTGGTGTAAGCTACTCAAATTATTTCATTTGATTGACTATGAGTAGATTTTTCTTGGATCAATGGCAGGTTTTATTTTTTTGTTAAGGAAAGTGGGCCCTTACATGGGATTGCACTTTGACTTATACTGTGACAAGGTTATTCTGGAATTCTCTCTCCCCCCCCCCCCCCCCTCCCACTCAAACAGGGTGCTTACATAATGCACAGAGAGTCTGATGACTGGGGTAACAATACACCCATGCATTGCTTTGAGATGTAGTAAAAAGTCATAGATCCATAATAATATTTTAATCATTGTTTCGTCATCCCCCGTTACCCCCTCCCACCCCCCTTTCTCTATGAAGATCCCCCGGAGCCAGTAAAGAATTTGAGTTGTCACTCTACCAACATCGTTGACTACTGGTGCAATTGGGAGGACGGCCGACCCACAAACCTTAAGACGGTCGACACCATGTTCTATGAGGGGTAAGCATCAATTAAAGTACTTCCTTCCATACATGCATTGTACATTACAGTCAGACCAGTGTAGAAAGACCGCTCAGAGGAAACAAGTGCCACAGTAGACGTGTTCTGCAACATGTTGTAGAGTGCAGTCAAACCTGTTTGTAAAGACCACCCAATTGAGACATGAAATGTGGCCACTGTAACCAGGTGGTCTTTCTATTCAGGTTCTCCAACATATTGAACGTATCTCAAACCGGTCAAACCTCTCTAACAAGGGAGTTGCCACTGTAGTCCGGCCCTGCAATACATACATGTATTAGACAGGTTGCCTGTGTGGAGTGGTAGTCTATATATTCAGGTTTGATTGCGTAAGACTTGTTGTGATTTTAGTGACTTTTCTGAAAAAAAACGAATGGGATGCCCGTGGACGTGACAAGTGTCATGGGAAATTGATATATAAAGACCTTTAAAAGTCAAGTTGACCATGTTTAGATTACTAACTTTGAGAGTAGAACATACCATTTCTTGATATATATGGTCAGAAGAGGGTTTCAACTACCTTTCAAGAAATACAGTAAGACAATTAAGATGAAATGTGATTATTCAGTTCTTTGAGTTGGAAATTAAAATGAAAAAGCGACAAGATTTGTTAAAGCTAGAAATTTGCCAAAAGCTCTGTACTGTTTTCACTTTGTCATATTGTTATTAGACATGCCACCAACCAACATCCCTTACACATAGTGCAACTTGATATCTATGTCTCTTTGTTTGAAAGTTACAGCCCCTTCGCCGAGAACCATCCCATCTTACCCTGTCATCCGGAGCGGGAAAACAACTTTTGCAAAGTTACCGACGGCTCCCAAACTGAAATATTTGTTGTCAGCTCAAACCCCCTTGGCAATGCCACGGCGCGTTTGGGTCAAGAGTTTGATCCGCACAGTGAAGGTAAGACTCGTTTGTAATTGTTGTCTCACATGGTTTTGCAGTGCTCTTCGTGTCTTGGTCAACGCTCAGAAGCTGTCCTAGTCCGCGCTGACGTCTCTCTACTTCTTTCTCTTCTGGAGAGGAGTGAGGAAAGCCTTTCTCCGCAACTCTGTCTGCAAACATCTTTTTTTTGCCATATATTTTTTTTGTTCATCCTTGTTGACCCTTCTTCTCCTCTGTGGGATTTTCAAACTCTTGTTATGAAAGCATAAGCTTGGCTTAACTTGAGCCACTGATAGATGGAGTGCCAAGTGTCAATCTCTACTATGTAGGATTTTTTTGTAGATCTGTTACAAATCTCTTACAAATTCATCAAACCAAACGATGTCAAATGATGTCAAATGATGTCAAATATGACAAATGATGTCAAATGATTTCAAACGATGTCAAATGATGTCAAACGATGTCAAATGATGTCAAACGATGTCAAACGATGTCAAACGATGTCGAACGATGTCGAACGATGTCAAACAATGTCAAATGATGTCAAATGATGTCGGTAGTGAGGTACACAATGACTGTTAATCTTACAGGATGTAAGGTTGTCTCTTGGCGCTTCATAAATCAGTGATTAAATTGTCTATTTTCTTGGGCCTTGAAACCCAGACTAAATTTAGTTTGTGATTCTGAATGCCAACTTTATTCTGCTCTTACGTCCATCTGCTTCTCAATCTGTCCTTCAGAGATGGACCTGCAGCTGTCAGACCTCTTTGTCTACGTATTCTAAGATTTCTCTTGATTAATAGTCACTTGTTGCAGAAATCAGCATTGCTTGCATACTCAAAAGAATATTATGTACACATAAGCTAGGGGATGTTTCACAAAGACTAAGATCGACTTTAAGTTGGACTTAACTATAGCAGGCGTTCATGCCACTGTTTGCACTCACCATTTACTGGCATCTGTCTCTCAAGGGACGTACAAATCGTGGTCACAAATCCACATTTTTTTCTTCACCAATGAACTATCAAAAATGTCTGTAGATTTGTGACATCCCTTGAGAGACCAATGGTGAGTGCAACTAGTGGCATGAATGGCCTGCCATGGTTCAAGTCTGACGGAAGTCGATCTTAGTCTTTTTGAAACACCCCCTGGTTTGTGAAACTTGTGACTATCTATGCTATATGTCGGCATTCTGCAGTTTGAATGATATGTGAGACTAGATACTTGTCCTAGATTCTATTCTATTTTAGAAATAGCTTTCTTTGCATCATTGGCTGCCCGCAGGAAGGCTCTTAAAGAGAAGGTTGAGTTCTGGGAAGAGGTGAAAAATAATTTGTGAACTTTATCATTCTTATTATGCAAGTGTGGAAGAACATCAGATAAGACATGTTCCCTGAAAAGCATGGCTCTTCAAATGCCTTCATATTCTAAATATGTCATGTAACATTGTAAAACTCGGGGGTAGGTTTTTTACACCACGTGTTCGTGTAGTCCCATATACATCTTTCTGTGTACAGTGTTGGTAACTTTACCAAGACTTGGCCAAATTTCTTATCATTTTGATGATTCCAGAACCTTGCAATACACACAAATTCTTATATGCTAGATGATCAACCTTTTCTGGTCGATTCCACACCGTTTCGTTCACAATGCAATCGCATTACCAGAACTCACCTTTATCTTTAACTGCCTTCTCGATGGCAGCCGATGAGAAGCACTCCTATGATAGTGTAGTAGATGTGCTTATGAGTTCAATAGACCAGTTTAGGGTTAGCACATGTCCCAAATGACCTCAAATATCCACAGATCTTCAAAACATGAAGAGGTCCCACTTTGTACATTTTGAAATAATCACTCCTACAGCGATGGATGTGCTACATAAATAGTCTATGTTCCCCCTTTTCAAAGAATACTTCCACCTGTATATCATGGAGTGCACTGATTGTGCATAAATAAATAATGATTACATAACTTCCATAAGCACATATCCAGTATTTTGTCTCCCGTGTATTTCACAATTTGGTCTGCAATGACCTTTATCTGCTCATGCTCAGACTGCAACTATGAACTGGCTTAGTCTTCAAGGCTTTAATATAATGATGAATATCGCTTATATCAGTTACAGAAATAGATACTAAGTGCTTGATTCCCAAATGGATTTACTCTGTATTTAGTGTCATGTTCAGTGTATGTAAGGCTTCTGTGCTAAGATTATCTTCATTATAGATGTTACATGTAAAGTGATTTGATTATTCGTACAGTGGTCTTATTCACATTAATCAAACTCATACCACAATGATTCTGAACAACTTAAAGATAAACTCCAGTACTGGTAAAAAAAAGAAATTAATTCTCACAGAATCAAACGAAACTTACACTGAATGTTCAAGATTACAAATAAATGACATGTGCCAAACAATTTTGGAAGAAAATGTATACTGGCTGAGTAATGAGCATAGAAAGACAAGGAAACCAAGGTAGTACCATCCCCGACACCATGTGTGTTGTCCCATATATAGCTTTCTATGTGAGTGTTTGTTACTTTACCAAGACTCGGTCAAATTAATTATGATTTTGATGACTCCAGAACCTTGCAGTGCACACCAATACTTACATGCTCCATGATCAACTGTTTCTGATCCTTTCACACCTTTTCTTTCACAATGCAATCGCATTACCAGTACTAAAGTTTATCTTTAAGTAGTCATTTAACAATTAAGAGTTATGCAATTTGAAGTGGTCAAAAAAAGAATGCTTGAATTTACTCATCGTGTTACACGATTTAGAAT
This sequence comes from Strongylocentrotus droebachiensis, assembly GCA_035222895.1. Lineage (NCBI taxonomy): Eukaryota > Metazoa > Echinodermata > Echinoidea > Camarodonta > Strongylocentrotidae > Strongylocentrotus > Strongylocentrotus droebachiensis. The sequence continues at coordinate 79,992 of JAVYIG010006944.1, forward strand.
GTAGAACAAAGCTCCATAAAGTTATCTTAGAAAGTTTATAGATAGGAACCTGATTTTTCTGCTTGACTTCTGGGTAAAGTGTAAAGGTTATATTTCCCTTTCAGATATACAATTTACAGACTCCATGTTGTTCTGTGACAGACTTCAAAATATGTAGCGATGTTTGCTCGTGTAATTCTTGAAATACTATGTCAACCAAAAAAAGCACTAATGCAACAACAATGTGGCACAATTCATTAAACACCGGACTTAAAAATCTTCTTTTTTTTTAATTTTTAAATTTTCCTAAATCTTTCATTTCTAGTTCGCCCGAATGCCCCAGAGAATGTTGGGGCGCAGGTCACCATGCGGCGAAAGATTGCCATGTCGTGGGAAAAGCCTGCTGATTGGGGTAGCACTGCTTACGGCTTGCGCTACTGGTTACAGTACCGCAAAGAGGGACAAGAATGGCAGAATGTGAGTTGATGTTATTATGCCCCTGAGTGATTCCGCGCATTGTGTCCTGTACGACACCTGGGAGGTGTTTCACAAAGATCCTAAGTTGAACTTATCTCTAAGTTGGACTTAAAAAATATGGAAAGCCGTTAGCGTCTTTGAAAATGTTTTGTAAAAGTTTTTTTAAAAGGCATAAAATGTTGATTCACATCATTCATATTTTCTATTATCAAGGAGGTTTCATGTTCTTGATGTGGAATTTATAAAAAAGGCTAAAATCCTTGAATTTCTGCTTTTAAATATATTTCATTTTAAGGCTCCAATGGCTGTCCATAATTTTTAAGTCCAACTTAGTGTTAAGTTCTACTTAGGATCTTTGTGAAACACCTCCCTGACGTTTATCGACACATTTCATCCGTGAATGAAAACTATCTTGTTATGACCACGAGTGTTGGCTCAGTCAGTAGAGCGTCCGCCTCACAACCAGGAGGTCGTGGGTTCGAACCCCGGCCGCGTCATACCAAAAGACGTTAAAAGATGGGAGTTGTTGCTACCTTGTTTGCCGTTCAACAATAAGGGATAGAGCAACGTCGATCTGGCGCTGCTCAGTGGTTGCCGGGCTCACGATCAATTGGGCAAAAAGAATTTCCGTTTTGGTTTAATAAATTTGGAGTGGACTGTTAGTCTATTATGGTAGTGACAGCAAAAAGCACTATTAGTTATTAGTCATTTCAACTGATTCTTTATTTTGATGAAATGTGTGGGAAAATGTCACATGTCATATGGGACACATTGCATGTAATTGGATGCATATGGGACACATAGCACAATTGGATACGTATGTCATAAGACACATTGCATGAATTTGCCCTACTGTAACACCAGAAACAGTATGAAATTTTGCGAGTTTGGTGAGTGGTCCAGATACATGACACTTTCCTGCTACACAAAGATTGAATAACAACTCAGGATTTTTAGAGTTTGAAAAAGTTTGTGGTCACTGGAGTTAGAATGGTTGTAGTATTGATGAGGGATGATAGTTGTTGGCATTCCACTCATTGTCTGATCAAACCCTGTAAACTTGAGATGTATCAATTTAATTTTAGTCTGAAAAGTGCCTCAAAATGAACTGACCTAAATGGGATTTTGAACCGTTTATCTTTATTATTAAGTTCTGATGTGGATTTTCCAAGTTTATATTTTATGTAGTTCTTTGATGAATTTACGTTCGTGCAAAATAGATTTATACAGCTTTTAATAACTACAATGTATCTGTAGTTCTAGAGCATTTTTACAATGTTTGTCAGTATCAAAAAAAGTCTCTGAGAGGTCAGGAAAGGTCATTCATTTTTGTTTTAATTCTTTATTTTTAGGTCTCTCTGGAAAGCATCAAAACGGACACACAGTATGTCCTCTCAGCGCTTGACCCTTACACCACCTACTTTGTGCAGGTCAGCTGTGCCTATGACGTCCTGGTAGAGCACTACCCTGGGAATCCCTTTGGGACCTGGTCCGAGCCAATTGAAGTGGTCACCATGGCCGAAGGTATGATGAGATGACAGCCGCTCACTAACTTTTGTTGAGATCTTTTTTTTCTTTGTTGTTGTTGTATTTATTGAATTAATAACTGTTTTATTCTTTAGCGTGCCATTTCTAGCTATTCCGTCATTTACTACATTTAGTGTCCAATATGTATACTGGAACAATGAACATAATCAACAAATAAACATCAAATGTATCATAGTTCTTCATATTTATCTGATTTAAGCAGAAGATCAGATGTACTCAAATACTATGTGTAGTCTGTAATGAGTTGGAACAAAGAAGCATGGACTGTCCCGATTACAGAGGTTGTTCAATTATAGAGACGATCTTCCATGGCTTGTAAAACAGTGAGCATAACTGGGTAATACTCTGACCTTTTGAAAGGTTGTTGTTTTGCAGGCAATCAAAGGCTATTTAATACGACTGTGACAATATGTTGTACGATGATATATATCATAGTTTGAAGATGTATGAAAGTTTAAAGCCTGTGTACTGTATTCGGCCTCAGTTTATCCTGAGGTCCAAAAAC
>JAVYIG010006944.1:87500-109197 GCA_035222895.1 Strongylocentrotus droebachiensis
TCCATTTTAAATTCAGCATCATGCATGAAGCGGTCTTGTTAGAACATTGTGCTGTTCAACGAGCTTCTCAAGATGCTCGCTCTACAGCCCAACAATGCCATTACTGTAAGACCTGGGGGGGGGGGGGGGTTCACAAAACTTGTCATCGGTAACAAATGACAGTTTTTGTTATAAGCTACCGAAATCCTTGCTTCTGATTGGTTATCAGCAGATTTGTCACTGAATTTTGTAATTTGTCATTGAAAAAAGGCTTTGTGAAATGCCCCCCAGAAGCAATGACAACGTGTAAATGAAAGTCTGTCTCTTGGGGGTGGGGGAGGAGAGAAGGCTTTGGATTAATATTTCATGATGATTCCAAAAGTTCCAAGAGGAGAGAAGGAAAGGCAAATTTTAGTTTGGGATTAAAATCCTATAACAAAATTGACCCTTATTGTTGGTGAAATACAGTCCGGAGCAAATGTCTCATCCCCTGGATGGCAAATATACAAATACCTGACTCGGACCATACTAATAGATTTGTCATGGATTAATTAAACTTACATAATTCAAGATTCAAGATTCAAGATAATATATTGTCTTGTAAAAAAACATAACATTTGACTTCGGACATTTAAAGGTGAAAATACATGTACATAAATAAATATATGAATACAGACAAAATAATTACATTTCAACATAACATTTAACAATCATCACAATTTTAAGAAGGTTGCATTAAAAGAATAAGATAATATTGAGGAAAAGGCAGTGCAGTTAAAAAGCTTGTTTTGTTTTGTTATTGAGCTTGTCCATCCAGGCACTTCCACGCCAGAACACCTCTCCAGCTATCACGCATCAACACACATACACAAATACATGTGACACACCCCTATACACACCTCTTACACACACGCACAATATAACCGTACACGCCCTGCACACACGGACACTGTATTCAACATTAGAAGTGCTCCGGCATACAAATGCCTGGATGGAGATGATTGAGACAATGAATTATCTGAGTATAAAATAGCTATTACGCAACAGCGACTTTGAAAGAAGAGAGAAGAAAAAGGAAGAAAGAAAGAAAAAGAAGAAGAGACATTCATGCAAATTACTAAGCTGGGGTGTGGCGGGCAGTGTAACACCAACCCACCTTCATGGAAGGTCTTGATTAAAGAGGGTTGTAAGTGAGAACATACTGAAAAAAGGTATCTTGTTACAATTCAATTGAATTCAGTTTATTTGGCATCATGAAAATATAACAAGTCGTGAATACAGAATAAGTAATAGGCCAGGACCTCTCAGAAGCAATTTGTGCTTGGACATGAAACCCCTAACAAGGTAAACACAATATCAAATTAAATAGCAAATAATAATAAAAACTTACTAGGCATATATACGTATGTTTAGAAGAAGAATAACAACAAAAAATAGAGACCTTTAACTGTCTCCAATGTATATGCACACACAAACACATTCACACACAAACACACACAATACAAAAAAGGGAGAATTCAGAAGAATGAGATAGGAGAGGGAAGAGATGAGAAAGATAAAAAAAGGGTCTACTCGGTAAAGGATGACATTGTTTTAAAAATGTGTCGTTTGAATAGAGCTCTAAAACGAGAAATGATGTTAAAACCAATGGATCTCAAAGTATATCTTGTAAATGGATGGGAGAATGAACAGACAATTATGTGATGTTGATGTCAAAGGTCACAGGTTCAATATTATGTATTAACGCCAAAGACATATCGTTTTACTTTCAGGGGGAGTGCAGAAGTCTCTCCAACAGAATTCAGCCATGAGATAACTGATCTCGAGGCTTATACATCATACCGCGTATCGGTCAAGACTGTTAACAAACTTGGGGATAGTCCTGAAGACAGTATCCGTGTCAGGACAGCCCAATCGGGTAAGTTTGCAATGATGGTAATTAGCACTCCTATCCCTATCTCTCCTTTTCTTATGTTTCTTTCTCTTTCTCTCTCTTTCTCTCACTTTCTCTCTCTTTCTCTTTCTCTTTATCTCTTCAACTTTCTGTCTCTCTCTCTCATCTGTTTATTTTTCTTCTCTTCCTCTTCTATTTGCTCTTTCTCGCATGCCCCGTTCTCTCTTGCTCTCTAATACAATTTTGCTCCTGAAATTTGTGAGATATTAAAATTTGCCTTGTAGACCTTGATCCATCTTTCTTGTACACCCACTAATGTATTTTGCCCACTATAGCAGAGCTGCCAACCAGGAAGATTTAATTGTATTTTGTACAATATTTAGAAGTAAATAGGATAGTAGGTGGGGGGGGGGGGGGGGGTGGGGGGGGGGGGGTGTTGGTTTTGGCGGTTATTTTTTTTTGTTTTTGGGGAGGTTTGTTTTCTGGGGTTTTTGTTTGGGGTTTTTGTTTTTTTGGTATTTGCCATTTTTAATGGCAAAATGCCCATTCTGTCCTATGAAGTATCCTACAAGCATCACACATCGGAAATTTGGGGATGTTCATTGGCTCATCGAACACACCAGTCATGACAAAATTATGAGTACTCATCGATCAAAAGTACAATTTTTGTCAGTAAAATACAACTTTGGGGATTAAAAAATACAGTTTTTGTACTCCAGAGGTTGGCAGGTCTGCTGTAGGCCATTTTTGAAGTCTATTGTACAAAATATAACAAGCTTTCTCTTCTTTTTCTTTGTCTGGTTAGGTCCCTCTGGTTCACCCCGGTCTCTACAGGTCAGTCCGGTAGGGACCCACCCTGATCAGCTGCTGGTCGTATGGGAGGACGTGCGGGCCGACCAACGGAACGGAGAGATTCAATTCTACACCATCTTCTACTGCCCTCTAGACCCTGCTCAGGAACAGGATTCTCCCATTACCGTTTCCCTGGCAACAGACTCCCATTGCGCTGGTAAGTTCTTTAAGCCTATCTGCACTAGTTTGACCAGGAGGGATTAGACCTCCCTCAAGGTCACTGGCAGGTGGTTATTTCATCAAATCAGCTCTCAATTAACATTAAAAAAAGGGGACCATGGGGGATCAACAGGTACCGCTTAGGCATTGTTGGCTATATAGAGGGCGCAAGTAGCTACAAGTAGTACAGTCCTGCTTTAAAAGGTGTTGCACGTAGAGGCTCGGTCACATATGCCGCGCTAGAACACAATGGGTTCTCTTTGTGTGTGAACCAAGTGAATGGCAAGGGAGATGAACAAAAATGCAGTGAAAAAAACGCAACAAAAGCCCTATGCATACTCACTTATCTGTATGCTAGAATATACAAACTTGTTAAGGGAAACCCTAGTTTAGTGCAGCATATCGGAACCAGGCGTGATAGTTAGAGGGCCATTTATTATCCAAGTGCCATTTGAATGCAATTATGACCAAAGTATGCGAATGCAACATACCAGGCTGTAACAGGCATATTCATAGAAGATGTTTAAACAAACTCCCCTGACCTGATAGTTTTTAAAAGTTTTTAAACAGATTTTAAGAACAAAATACGGTGAACAGTGTCGAAATAACAAATCTTGATCTTCAACAGTTCTATTTCCTTTGTGTACTTTACATTGAAGTGATTGATCAGTTGATTGATTATTAGTTTTCTATTAACATCCAGATTCCTTAAAGAATAATCGAGAGAGCTACAGTGTAGGCTGTCCGTCTACTATATCCCTGAAGATGATGCTGAATACTCTCTCACTTCATATCGGTGTGTTGGCTCAGTCAGTAGAGCGTCCGCCTCACAACCGGGAGGTCGTGGGTTCAAACCCCGGCCGCGTCATACCAAAAGACGGGAGTTGCTGCTACCTTGTTTGGCGTTCAACAATAAGGGATAGGGCAACGTCGATTTGGCGCTGCTCAGTGGCTGCCGGGCTCACGATCAATTGGGCAAAAAGAATTTCCATTTTCGGTTTAACTTAATAAAATTTGGAGTGGACTTTAAAAGATTATTATTATTATTATTATTATTAAAAATTCCTCCTTCTTCTAGATGGAACACAGCAGGCACTCAATGTTACGGGGGTGCCCCTTCCACTCAGAGAGACCCTGATGGACCTGAAGCCCTTTACAGAGTACGTGGTGAGGATCGCTGCATCCACCTCTGCAGGCCAGGGACCTATCTCAAGCCTCAAGAAGGCAGAGACTGTTCAAGGACGTAAGTGCCTATCACTTCTCATTATCCATTGTAAAAACCAGTCCTGGGCCCCGTTGCACAAAACTTACCATTGAAGGTAACTTTGCCATCAATGGTAACTACCATGGAAACCTTGATTTTGATTGGCTGTTGAGCCATGTTACCAGCCATTGATGGCAAAGGTAAGATGGTAAGATTTATGCAACGGGCCCAGATGTAATTATGCTACAGAATGAGAAGTTTTATAATGCTTATCAACTTGCCTTAGTGACCAACTTTATAGAAAGACATACCCCTTTGGCTAGTGTTTCTGATTAAAAACCTTATTTAGGGACATTTATTGAAGAATTTTGCATATAAAGACGATTGATCTATGAAGGCAGGTTGTCCCATAAGGTGTATTTGAATACGGGTTGGACGATTCATTGTTGGTGTTTTTCATTTTCTTTGTTCTATCACATTATGCAGCTAGAATTTCTTCCTTTTAGGTTATCATTTTTTCGTAATTATGCAATCTAATATTTTTGTTCAACGCCTATGTATGTGTTCTTTCCACTCTGAACGAAGAAAGTTCTGTAACCTGCTGTACAGTATAATCTTGTGCCGTAAATTGGCAGCAATGTCACCATATTAATCAATATCTCCATGCATCTTAATTTGTATTTTACCTGTTTATGTGCTTGTGTATTTATCTATTTTGTTTTTGATGCTGTTATTTGTTTTATTCTTACCAAACAGGGCCTCTTGGAAGACCACCAAATTGGTGATATGTGCTACCCTGTATAAATATCAGATATAAATGAATAAAAATAAATCTTCTTTCCTCCACAGAGCCAAGCGAGCCTCGTAACCTTGTTCGGACCTTCTCAAATGACAGCACGATCCAACTAGTCTGGGAAGCACCGGAGCAGATGAACGGAGTCTTCAAGAACTACGTCATCGAATACAACGGTGACGAACAGACTTCCGATGTCGAGTCGACCACCCTGGAGGTGAATGGATACTTGCATTATACCATTCGAGTTCGAGCGTGCAGCCAAGCCGTTCCCGATCTTGCCTGCGGTGAGGCTGCTGTTACATACGTCATGACAGATATTGGTGGTAAGTTGGAACACCCTTCTCCAAAGACTTAGTAATGTAGTGTGCACTACCTTAATAATATAAGATACAGGGAGTATCTTTCTACAGGGTTTAAGAAAATGAATATGGTAGGTGTAATATATCTTTTATATAACATACTGATGTTACCCACTGCTACCACTATATTAAAGTAATCCAAACAAAAAAGTACCCAGGGAGGTAGTTCAGTAAATGTATTATTGCAATTCATATCCCACTGCTGCACCAAACAAGTTATTGCCAGGGGAGGTAGTTAAGTATATGTAATATCCCAATTCATATCCCACTGCTGCCACCAAATTTGAAAGAAATAATTTAAACACGTAAATACAAGGGGAGGTAGTTCAGTAAAAGTAATATTCCAGTGTATATCCCAGTGATGCCATCAGATTTAACTAATACAAACAAATAATCCAAACAATTAAGCTTTGGGGTGTAGTTAAGAAGTTGAAATGTCACGTTTTACATTCCACCCCTGCCATCAAATTGCAATAATCCAAACAACAATAACAGGAGAGGTAGTTCAGGAAATGTGATATCACGGAGAGGTAGTTCAGGAAATGTGATATCATAATAAATTAAGGTACTTTATATTAATATATATATATATATATATATATATATATATACCACTTAAACGAAAATTCCAAACACATCATACCTCAGGAGGTTGTTTCTTAAATGTACAGTAAACTATAGTTATAAATGTGGTGTCTTTTTCCCATTCTCCTCAGCTCCTTTAATGGTGACCGATGTTGAGATTTATCTGGAAGCACAAGACACCGTGAAGCTGAAATGGGGGATACCAGCTGTACCCAACGGTCCCATTGACTACTACATGGTGCGCTACCGACCCGCAGACAGCGAGCTAGAATGGCAGGAGACCCAACCAGTCCTGATGACCTCCGCTGAAGTGCCGATTGACTGCGACCTGGTGGATGGAGCAACCTTTTTCAACTTTGAGGTCTTCGCAGTGAACGAGGTCGATAGCATCCCCTTGGCTGGAATGATGTCCCTTGCTCACCCTTTCGAAGTCTGCAATTTGCATGAAGGTGAGAATTGGAGCTTATATAGGAGGATAAACCCCATTCCCTTTCATGATTTTGTTTGAAAATCGATGAAGTGGAGTCTTATTTTAGGTTAAAGGTACTATGTCCCTTTTGCAGCCAACCTCAAATTCTGTAGAACTTTGCAGGAATTATGAATATGTCATGTATGTCCTATCTGTGAAATTTAAACGTTAGCAGTGTCCTCATATTCAAATTATGTAAGGAAACCTGTTTACTTGCTAGACTTCACTGTCAGACACTATTGAGTGACTGACTGGCTTTTTTTCTTCTTTGGTACATGAAAAGAGTTGTAAAGGGTACATGAGCATTTTTCTACATCAATAACCCACTTCTTGTGATGGCCAAGATTAAACTGATTGAATCTTTGCGCAGCATAAAACGTATGACCATTCAGTACAATTGTCTGAAAATCAAGACTATTACTTTTGGGCTCTATAGCCCTAGAGTCGATTTGACAACTAATAGTCGTTATTTTCCCACTTGAAGACACTTTCAAGCCCCACCTTTTTTAGGGAAGTTCTAAATTAGTATTATCTTTCAAATGCATTTGGAATTTAACTTTTTCATTTTTTTGGCCTGCAAATGGGACATAGTACCTTTAAGTTGAGGGTGTTTTGGTATTTTTTTATCTGATTGTCTCTTTGTGTGGAGGGTCTCCAGATTAGCAACTAAGCGTCATTTGGAAATATTATTTCTCAAAAAAGAAGACATTCTGTAAATACAACTTTGTTTTTAATTGAATGCGTACTCTATTTATAAAACTGTAAGGTATGTCAAAATAAGATAGAGATGCAATTGCTCAGTTGTAGAATAGTGGTCTCCTAACTGGGAGGTCTTGGGTCCAAAACCGAGTTAGTGCACTAGTGCCCTTTGGCATGGCATTACTCCTCGATAACAAAGTCCCTTGGCTAAGACTTACAGAGTATCCTGTAGGTCCACCTATTGCTTGATGAAAAAATATTAGAATATGAACAAAGTATTTTTCTTGTAGCCTTTTGTTGATTTGACCAACATTTTGATGAAGTTTTATCTGTTGGTCTTGTTTTTGTAACACAGTGCCTGTAGTCACCATTGTCCTTGCCATTCTTCTGCCAAGTTTTGTTGTCATCGCTGCCTTCTGTTTCTTGATCTGGGTGAAGCAGTCAGACCTCTTCAAGCCAGCTCCTGATCCATACTTCATTGAAGCAGTACTGGATCACAGTGTAAGTTACATCTTACAACACAGATTTTCTTCTTTTAATTTTTTTTTTACTGAAACTCTTGATATGAGAGATCGATGTGAATGAAAAAAAATATGTCGGATAAAAATGTTTTCAAAGCTGGAGAGATTTTAACCTGCAACATTTGCTGTTTCAAAAGGACTTGCATGCTTGAAATTGAAAAAGAAATGATTTCTGTTCATTAGAGGCAACACTTAAAGAGAAGGTTGAGTTCTGGGAAGAGGTGAAAAATCATTTGTGAGCGTTATCATTCTTATTATGCAAGTGTGGAAGAACATCAGATAAGACATGTTCCCTGAAAAGCATGGCTCTTCGAATGCCTTTATATTCTAGTATGTCATGTAACATCGTAAAACTTGGGGGAGGATTTTTACGCCACGTGTTCGTGTAGTCACATATACATCTTTCTGTGTGCAGTGTTTGTAACTTTACCAAGACTTGGCCAAATTTCTTTTCATTTTGATGATTCCAGAACCTTGCAATACACACAAATTTCTATATGCTAGATGATCAACCTTTTCTGGTCGATTCCACACCGTTTCTTTCACAATGCAATCGCATGACCAGAACTCAACTTCATCTTTAAAGATACTTTATAAGATGATGAGGTGTATTGATGATAGCCCAACTAATAGCACTTTACAACTTCCCAATTTGATTAGATTATTTATAAAGTAACCTAGGTGCAGTCTAGATAATGAACATTTTAGGATGTTGCACTAGTAGTTCAAGAAATCATGTTTTGGTCAAACTGTTGATTCATGAAATAAACTAACATTCTTAATCTCAATTTTTGTTACACAGGAGAAGTTCCCTATGCACGGTCGTCTTCTGCGTACCGAGGGGGAGAAATTTGACACCGTTCGACAGGCCAGTTCCACCACCAATCTTCTGCAGCCTCCTTATGACCGATTGTCCTCCAAGGAGAGTACAAGTACAAACAGCAGCACTGACCAAGGGATCCATGACATGAATGGGTTCACTGATGAGCTGCGTTACGTGCGAGAGAACACGGGCAGCCGCAGTAACAGTGAGAGCGATGAGGAGCGGGCTTCTGGACCTGCCAAGCATATGATGCGCATCATGAGCGACGACTATGAGGAGGAGGATACTGTATTCGGGGCTGACTCTGATGGCTCGGTGACGTATTCCCGCATCGCTGAGGCTGATGGTGCGGATTGCTCGACCCCTATGTTGTCCAAAGAATCGGCACAGTATGTGGATGACGGAAGTGAAGGATATTCCCAGCTGTCGCAGGTCCCTCTCCAGGCAAGTGCAACACCACCAGTGCCAATCAGAGGTCTTGCTGACCAGAGGAGTGAGGCTTCTTTTGGCAGTCAGTCAACGGTCAGCTACCATCGACTCGGAATGAGTGGACTGACTCCAATCACCAGCGTAGAAACACTGCCATCGGAAGATCCCTTGGCGTATGCTCGCCTGTCTCAAGGTTCTGAGACGGACATTGAATACTCTCAGTTGGCAGCTGCCTCTAGTAACCAATCCCTGACAGAAGCTAGAGGTGGGCGTGCACCAGCCCAGCTTGAACAGAGGGAAGATAGCAACACCCAGGAAAGCAAAGGGGTGGCAATGAGTTTGCCAAGTGTTTCAGCAGCTGGTTGCATTCAACCTCCCCAGGAGTTCATCGTAGCCACAGCCCTCTCACCTGGGAACCATCCTCACCCGGTCTCCAAGACAGATCTATCAGGATACGTCACCTCCCCTCCAGCTACAAAACCACCCCCGCCTGTCAAGCACATGAGCCCAGACATGCCTAAGAAAGACCTGAAAGGCAGTCGCAAGAATCTGGCAGATTCCAAGTCGCAGAGTGGGAGTGATTCGTCCTTGACTGATGGAGAAGGTTACAGTACCCTCGGCTTAGCAGATTCGCCTTCAAGCTCTGCCCCACATCACCAGCCCCAGAAGGTGGATGCGCCTTGCACAAAGCCATCCATCTCAACCCCAGAGCCACATATGCCAGTGGATACTGGGTATGTCCCCAAGGATATGGTTGTTTCACAAGCACCTGCAGTTCCTCAACAGAATACCCCCGTCAAGAACCCATCAGGCTACATCACAGAATCAGAGTTACAATCTCTCCCTCAAAATCAACCAAGTTTAGCGGATCCAAGAAGCGATAGCATAAATGGTTTGCCAGCGAGCATACCAAGCCCTATCAAGCACATACCCAACGGACTCCCCAACGTGAGAGAAAACGGGTATGTTTCTAAGCATGATATGCTGCCACCACAAAAAACTGCCGGTCAAACGACGACCAACCATAATACAGCCAATCCATATATCACGCCTGAACAAATGGCGCAAATTCCGCCCAGCACCCCGTCGCCGCCACCTTCGCCGCCGCTCAACAACAATCACCCGTTGCCACCTGGCAAGGAATTCCGCCCCGACGACCCCTACGTGGGAATCGGGACAGACCGTAATATAGCTGCACTGCCTGCTAATCATTCAAGTGATTTTGCTGTATGTTAGTTGCTGCATGTTTGACATTGTATAGTGTGTATCATGATGATATTCAATTTAAACTGTGTTCACCTCTGTGTAAAAATGAATGATACCATGAAAAGGATTCATGCCTGAGGAAAGTCTTAGCGATGGACAAGGACAAGGAACGAAGGATCAATTGCTGTTTGTTTGGTGTTATCTACCTCTCTTCAAAGAATTTTTTTCTTGATATTTTTATTTCTGATTCAATGTTTTATTTTGGACGATGGAACAGTTGGCCTTAGATGTTTGGTCCTTAAATCACTTCCAGTGTGATTAAACAATATAACATCAAGTTGCTTTGCAGGGCAGAAGAATAATGATCTGTGAGTGCTGAACAACATCATCAGTGATGTCCTCTAAAGTATATGACTGCCATTTGAAGGACAGTAATGATGAGCATTAGAAAAGATGATTTAAAGATAGGCAATGGTGTTGTGCAGTGAATCGTGAGCGTGAACAAAATAGAGCAAACACTCTGGGCAATGTAAGCAATTTGTGATCACATTTTTATGAGCAGGTACAGCCACAAGTAGTTAGCTGCACATACGGGTGTGTGCCCTAGCAATCCAAGAGTCAAAGGACAATTTCTGTGGGTTCACTCATTAGGAAAGGTATGTCAATAGAAAAGATGTGCTGAGATGTACTTTTGAGCTGAGTTGGACCTAGTCCTTGGGGGAATGCAGTGACAGTAAGGTTTCTTTGACTAAATACCCCTCGACTCACAGAGGACGATCTATCGTGCAAAACAAGCTCTTTTATCCCCTTCTTCAGTGATTTCATTCTTGTCAGTATGTAACACGTTGCCAGGAAACAAGGGCCAAATCATCAAGACTCGTCTTAGAAACCCTTACAGCTCAGAGACCTCTCTTTGTTGCCAAATGCGAAACCGAAGCTCGCAGAGTGGGAAAAAACAAGGGCTAAACGCTCCGGGATTTCTTTGTATGTAAATATCGTGTAGTAAAAAAACAACATGGAAATGTCTTCACTTTCCAGCTCATGAAATGGGCTCTATTTTTATGATTTGTTTTCTCGACCTTAAATGGCAAAAAGACGACGAGTTACGTTTGATGTGTGTGTGTATTTTTCAATCCTTAAAATGTTATGATACTTTCAACATGTTGTCATGATCATCCGCAGTTTATCTTGTAGTTTTAAAGTTTGATTTTGGTTTTCACCCATGAATCGTTATCACACAAATTGCTATCAGTGGGACTACACAGTTGCACTTATCACCATATAACATAAGCACGTTCATCCATTCCTTTTTTTTCAAAAACAGAGGAAACAAATGGAGATTGTCTTGTGATATTTACCAGATTGGTGCAGAAGATATTTTCCTGATAAATGATTTCTACAAAATGCTTACAATTCAAATAGCTGTTTCTGTATGTGGAGCTCACACAGATGTTTATCACAATTTAATGTTTTTACGAGGAGTTTGGTTACCATGTTATCCTCATGCAAAATATAATGCAAAAGAAATTCTCATGTTCACCCCTTCACACAAATTGGTATTGTCTACTTGTATTATTAGTAATTATTTTGCAGTTCCCTCAGCTTTGAAAGATAAAAAGGAAGACTTAATCATGATGGCCTTCTAATCTCAGTATTCATGACTGATCAAAACTTGCATATGATGTACCATTACACATGGTTTTAACCCTTCACCTAAATTGTACTATTTCACTTTCAAAAACTGGATATTGCAAAATCTGTTTCAAAGGGTTCTGGGAGCAAGAGTGTATGGATAGTGACAATATCATTAAATTCCTTTCAGATTACTACATGGTGAAACTATTGATGTATTGATGACAAATGACATGTATGAAGGCCAGCAGTCGCCACCATCAAACTACCTGATATTTTTTTAATGTGAATTGTGAAACAAAATTTTATCAGGTTTGAAAACAAATCAGCATTGCATGCGTGAGAATGTAGCTCTTTATCTTGTAAATAAATGTACAGTGACTAGTTTTTTATGTCGTTTTGCAAGCGTGTGTACAAATGCGTGTACGCCATGAAATTTGTGTAGGAAACAGTGCAAACAGTAGTTCATATATGCTTTTTTTAGTGCTCTTTACCTTATTTATGTTGCACGTTATTATTTGTCATTGTTTAAAGGACACAAGTTGTTTGTGAATGGTCATGTGTTATCAGTTATCAGCCATGTCTAGTTAACGTCACAATTGTGTTTTAATGCTCGTATGAAAATCTTAGGGATCTGTTTTTGAAAATGTTTATTTGTGAATTTTTGAGAAACCATTAACAGTATTATTGGTTGAATGATTTTAAATGTGTCAACTTTTCATGAGGAATTAAGTGGATTTAATTCTGAAGTTTTAATCATGTCGATGGCATCAAACATCTAATCTTTCTTTTACATGTACATGTGTCCTCTTTAATACCGTTCTTATATTTTGGGGATTTCACTCTGTAAAAAACAGCCAAAGGATTGTTTAATGACAATTACCTTTCAATACTTAGATTGCTGTTGTTTTTCTTTTCTACTATCGGTATCACCCTGACTTTTATTTTCTATTTAGTATCTAATCATTCCTTGCAATAGGGTTTTCAGTTTTTAAGCTATGTGTGCTCAAATATGGAGAGGTTGGAAAAAGAGAGATTTTTACTTCTCAATCTTTTGAAATTGTATTTGGATAGGCCAGTGAAGGAATATTGGTGTAAACAAGACAACAGTGTTATTTTATATTCCTGAATAGGATTGTTGCAAGGGTATTTCACACCACACTTAAACTTCGGGAGATGAAGCATGTTGCAGTTCACCATACACATTCTGATCTTTGCTTCTTTTCTTTTTTTCCTTGATTTTTATCCCCCAATGCTTGACATTTTTTTATAAAGACTTAGGAAATAATAAAAGGATCTTTAATTTGTTTGCATCACAACGATGTTTATAGCTCAGTAAGGCCTGTGACTTTGATATATCAATAGATGAAACCTGTCTATAAAGGCCACACATTGGAAATATATACAGTCACTTGGTATAAAAGCATATGAGCTGGGCTGTGTGGATGAAAGGTACTACCGGTATTTCTGAAAAAATTGCCTGTTTAATGGAAACATAACACCACTAGTTCAAATTATCTTGTCGATTATGCATTGATTACAAATGATTTCGGTCACAATAATTGAGTTCTACCCTCTGCACTTGTACTTAAGTCCATTGTGGACATTATTCATGTATCTACAGAGTATTGTTCACACAGGCCACAATAATCTCTCTTCTAAAAAGCGCAGCCCCAAACCAAAATGACGTTAGTAAAGAGCGCTTCACATCCAAATATTTTAACACACATTTAAGTAAGTACACTTTGGGCTCCCTTGCCCACAATCCTTTTGTTTTCAAGCCTATTGATTGCCCATTTACTTTTAAAAGATTTTTTAAAATAATTTTTTGTATTGCGTTGGTTTTTTTTACTGCCCCCTGTGTGAACCAGTTTGAAGAATGATTTTAAACACTGCCTTGTAATCACTGAAATTAAATATGGATTTCATCTTTGGCAAATGATTTCTATGTGTGGGTAATATGAGAACCAATCCTTTTGACCAAAACAATGTTATCCCTTCATATTTTAGTTTTTATAGCGCTAAAGAATGTTCTGAGATATTCTCTGATTTTGTTTATATTTCTTTTTTGATAAGGCATCTGTACTTAACAACCAGCCGCAGAAATTCACCTCATTTGGAAGTTGAACAAAAAAGTTTTATAAGGGAGTTTCTGTCGGGGGCCGACTCTAGAAAGGTGGACAATCGCTACAGATTTTGTTTTTTCAGAGGTAAATTTTGTCCCTATTTTCACAAAGTGACGGTAGTGAATGAAAATCGCATACAATTTGCGTGCAGATTTTCCTCACTACCGTCACTTTGGGAAAATAGAAACGATTTGTACCATCATGATTATTCAGACATATATTTACAATCAAGGGGTTTGACGATTACTGATACAAAATTAATTGTTTACATTTCTGCCTTATTTTGAAACAATGCTACATCTAGTACATGCTGGAAAGGCTCACCAAAATGCCCACATACTTTTATTCAAATGAAGCACCAGATTTTTCTTCTCTTTTTAGGAGAAAATTAGAATGCCTGGATCTTCTGCGATAAAAATGCACTCTTTTCATATTTTGGTAGTGTCATTAAAAGAACAGAAGATTAGCACCAAATACAGTCATATTCAAATTTTAAAAAAATGATGAATAGAAGATGTATTTCTGTGTGAAATGCACTCTTAGATGGAAAAAAGATAACTATTTTGGGAGCCGTTTTATTGTAAAGAAGAGAAAAGAAAAACATTATTTTTCATTGTATTCATTCTACAGATATTATATCTATATATATGTATATTAAGTCACATGCATATAAATCATTGCAGGAGGATTCTGCTATTTTGGAGAAAAAAAAGTATATGAATGTATTTCATGCCAACTTGTAAAAATGATAGTGTATAGTCTAGTGTTTCTTAAAATGTATGCATACTTTTTTTCATATGAAAGTGAGTGATCAAAAGTTTATATATATATATATTTATATATATAAATCTATTACATGTTGCACCCTGTGAAGGTAAACTTCACCGCAAACATCACAAATGAAAAGGTGAGAAGTAATTTTAACAAGTTTTCTTCTTTTTTCTGGTATACGACAGTTTGAATGGTACATATAAAATTTACAAGGCAGTAATTGTGTATTTTGTGATAAGAAAATGGGTAGTTTATGTGAACACACAAACAGTAATTCACCATTTTCAATACTGCAATTTTCTTGTGTGACTTTCGCTTCATGGTTGAAAGTTGACTCTCATTTGTAGTGGTATTTGTTTTTCATAGTTTCTTGTTCTTCATAGTGATGTAGAACATTTATTCAAACTAAATTTACTCCAAGGAACATACTAATTTAGGAAGAATTTTGAAAAATAATGAGGTTGCAAGGGAGTCGGGCTTTAAAACTGCCAAACGTTGTCACTTGACATAACCAGTTTAACTGTGATAAATTTTAGCAAATGGTGCACTAGTTTGTGTATTGGTTACTCAAAAAACCCTGAATTCTCTCAAAATATATTTAAATATTACCAATATTTGTAATCATCATTGAAGTTTGTCCAATACTGAAATAACCAACATAGAATAAAAACATTTATACATCATGTATATGCAAATGGATAAAGGTTTTTATTAAATTAATTGTAAAGTAAAAAAATGAAACATGAAAATTACTTAAATAGTGAGTTTACTGCCAATTAAGTTACACAGAAATTAATATCATTCATATTGTGTTGTTCCATAGCTTTCATTCTCTCGGTCATCTACCTTACATTTGTCTATAGTGTATATTGTTGAGAAAAGATCAAAATACATTACATTTCATGCTTTGTAAATTCTGCAGTAACCTGGGGGAAATCATGAAAACTGTGACATGAAACAAAGAGTATGTAAAAACTAGTGAAGATGTTCTAATTTAATCTGACCTCTCGTCTCATAAACTTACATGAAAAACCGCCAGTATTTCTTGACAAATCTAAATTTGATTTTTGTTTTCTTCTTCAGTGTTTAATAAGTGTTAAGTTTTGTATACATGTATAGATTTAAGGTCACAAATCTTGAAACTCTTCGTTTTTAAAATGGTCTTTTTTCACACATCTTTTAGGATGTGTTATGATTTTGATGGCAGAGTAGTTTGATTCATACTTTCTCTTATACTTTTTTTTCTTAGGAATTATTTGAAAGGGAAAAAAATTGGATTAATATTTTCATTCACTTAACAGTATTTGGGTAATTTTATGATTGCTCTGGTAGATCTAGAGTGTTTAATTTCATATTTGATCATATTTCAGAAGAGTTGAACTTCATGACTATTATCCACTAAAATGTTGGAAAATCATTCAAAATTATATATTTCCTGAAGCATCATTTTTAAAATGTTTGATCCAACTTTATTTGATTGATTGTGTGATTTTGATCAAATAAGGCATTGAATTTGAAAATTTGAATCTAAACATTAAATAATGAAAAAAAGTCAGATGCGGGGAAAGTATATCGTGTAGAAGATTACTAGGACATTATAATGTGTGATTCAGGTCATAGAGAAAAAAGATATATCTTTTTTTAAAGAGTGTTGTCGGTTTCTATCTCTGTATTTTGTCTGTATAATGTGATGAAACTTGGCAACGTGTAACCAATTATATTTCTGTCTTGTCAGATGAATTAAGTCTATTGTGTCATATTATTTTGTGGTTCTATGTGTACTTGAGAAGTAGTGAGAGAGAGAGAGAGAGAGAGATAGTGAGAGAGAGAGACAGAGAGAGGGTGAGAGAGACAAAAAGCAGTGAGGAGAAAGATATATATTCTAGAAGGCTATTAATGATAATGATAATGAAAATTATGGGAATAATGATGATGAAAATAATAATGATAATATTAGTACATGTAATAATAATGACAATAATACTGCTTTGTCATATATAACGCTTTGACATTATCTTACAAAAGGTGCTTAAAGTATTATTACCCGGATCACTGGATTCAATTCAATTATTAATCTGCATTTTATAGTGCACTGGGGAGCATTCCATATTGAGTTCAATCAAAATGTAAAAGAAAAAACTGAAAAGTCTTAGCTTGATCTCCATTAAATTAAAAGGCTGCCAGTGAAAGGTGGAACAGTTTTAAGTGAAGTTAGAGTATATGAATATGATTGAAAATCTAAAAATTGTCAATCACTAAAGAAATAGATATTCTTGAAATAAATGAGGGAAAAGGGTTATCTATCTTCACTTTGGAGTCATATTGAGTTGTGTATTAGATATTTGTTCTTCAAATCTGTAAAAATACACATTTTATTTATCAATGGAGCTAAAACGTTAACCCATGGTTCAATAAAGATCTTTTTCATGTCGGTCCAGGAGGTGGTGTTTGGGATTACGAATGACGGAACGACCTCTTGCCCTTTCACCCTCTATAGTAACCCCTGTCACACTGACGAGGCCGACAACCACCCGACAAAAAATTACTTTAACCCGAATAGAGAAGAATCGGTCAGCTTGGAGTGAGTTAGAGTCGATTTGGCGATGTGACTGGGAAATTAATCCAATAAAACCTCAGTCACACTAACGAGTCGTCCGCCAGACCAAACACAGATTTACATAGCCTTAAATGGCCGCTCTGGGGTAAGTATGGCGGTGTGACTGAGCTATTTTAGGGTCGTCTCTTAACAACCCTTACCATGTCCAACCTTTTCATCAAATCCAGTGTATCCCATTTGCTTTTCAAGCTTAGTCCAGCTCGTACAAAAGGCGGAACAATATGCGAAAGCGATTAACGCGCTTACAAGCTTTATTCTTCTATCAGTGAGAGATCGATAATCGTGCTTGGAAACCGAACTAGCGTTCGAGTGGAAAAAGCGTAACACAAGGTCCAGCACCGCTTTCCGTTCGTGGGGGTTCAAAAATTCATTTTCCTGATATTATTCATTCTGTTGCCATTTAGGGAATATTTGCGGGACATTGAGTGAACTTTTGGCCTTCGGTCTGATTTGTGAAGTGGAAAGCATAGTTCGAATGTCTGCAGTCACCTGGAGTTTAGCTGATATTAAAGGTCGGAGTTGCTCTTCAATTCCAGACGGCAGTGCGGTGTACGGAGTTTACCAGAGTAAGGTCATTTTGTGGTACATCCCACCATATTGTTTCATCAATTAATGCCAATAAAATCTGAAAGTCATCTCGTTTTAGTGGAGCCTAATTCGTCAGTGATTTTGTTGGCCGCATTCCGATGCCGACGTTTAGAGCAAATTAACTTGAACTTGAAGCAGCCAACATTTTGAGAGTATCTTCGAAACTTTTTGAAAGTCTGCATCTTCGAGAAGTGAATGGTTTAGACGATTTGCAACTGATGTACTTTATTTGTATCTTCTTTTATACCTGACATAAATTATGTGGTGATAGTTCTACAACCGCCCCTGATTATCTTCAACTTCTTTACAAACGAACATGTTTCATTATAATATATGCCAGAACTGAACATAAGACTTTGACGTCACAACAATTTACTGATTCGCCCCACCATTTATCAGCTTCACACTGCCCATTACATTTGGCTTTTTAAGATTCATCTTCTGGAAATTACAACAAAAAGTTTTGCAGTCATGGCTCAAACAGCAGGAAGCAAATATTCGGCGTCCACCCAACGAAGTGCCATGGACGCCCGAGGCGGCGGTAGTACGGCGCCAGGCCGACCAGCCGTGCGATTTGAGTGCACTTACAAGATGGAACCCGATCGCAAGTTCATGGTCGGCGCCGCCAAGCAGATCATCGAAGACATCTTGACCGCCCAGCTGGAATCACAGAGCTACGACCCCCAGAAGAGCCAAGTCCTCTGCCGTGAGCTTGCCGACGTTATCAAGCACCGTGTCAAGGAATTGCTGATCCCACGATACAAGATCATCGCCCTGGTCACCATCGGATCAGCGGAACACGCCGATGTTTGCGCGGCAAGCCAGTGTGTTTGGAATGATAAATTTGACTCCTACGCCCAATATACCTATAAAAATGGCTCCTTGTATGCCACTGGTATTGTCTATGGGATATATCAAGAATAAATAAGAGAAAATTATCCCTGAAAATTATATGTGCGTGAATGTATGTCTAAAAAAAAGAACTTGATGTGTGCCATATTAGTACATTATAGTGTGTGATTGTTGTTTTTATCACAGATAGTATTATTTTTCACCAAACCAGTTATATGTCACCCAGAGGATTAGCATCCTATTCCAAGGCACAAGTGGTATACATGTTAAGATTTTTCTTGATATACATGTATATTACATCGGTACGTTTGTTTAACAGTATCGTCAGACACCAATTATTGTATGCTACAGTATTGATATTGCATATATATTTTCACTTCATCAATTTTTTTTTTTTTTTTTTTTAAGAATCATGCATTATTATATCACCAAATTTCCTTTGCATTTTCCTCCTCTTTATCTCCCTTTCTCGTAACTTTTTTTTTTTTTAGGGGGTGGGACATTATTACACAATTCTATACTACGTATCTGGGGTATTTTCAAAACAAATTATGAATGATACGTTAATATAAGGTCAGAGAGTAATAGAAATTATTTGTTAATGTCATTGGCGCTTTTTGTATGAAAGCTCTGCCCAAAACACTTTAAAGTGATTAATGGTGGAACACATTGGTATAGTGGTTAACTGACTCGATTTGCAATCAAGGGACATCGGATTCGAATCTATTGGTATATCTTTGGGCAACGCATTTTACTTAGTTATCTCTCTCGGCCCAGGTGTTTAAAGGGTACATTGTAGGACTTATTCTTTGAAGTGACTGATAACGGTTGCCGGTGTTACAGCCAAAGTAGTAATTTCTAAGTACCTTGGAAGTGCATAAAGTGTATCATATCATTTGATATATAGGTACCAAAATAGGGAATATTACCGCTCTTTATTGTCGCACAAAGCTTCAAAATAAACCTCCATTTTTAGACCGGCTTTGATTCATGTTGTATCTATCTTCAGGTTGATTCATCTCCAGTGAATATGATATGCGAGCCTATTGTTTGATGTGACTTATTATCTATTTTTATTTGCATGTATTTTTTGATAAAGCGTGTAATGTGAAATCATAATAATTTTGAATATTCAAAATCATGTGAGGTCTTTAATTATGCTATCATTCTTTATTTTGATAAAAGATCATCATTCATGCAGTCAGGTGAGATTATTTGTTTAGGTAAGCTTAAATTGTATTTATCTGTTCGGTTGATTATAGTATTAAAAAGGAAAGCCTTGTGTTTGTAGTTTTGGTCCATTTTAAGCACGTTTTTCGTGGTTACTGATATTTAGCTTGCATTTAGAATAACTCTACCTCTGTCTAGCTTCTGTCTATCCCTTCGAATGAGGCTATAGTCCAAAGGTGTGAACATTGCCATCTTCCACTGCAATACAAAAAAAGTTATTATTATATTTCCAAACATCATTATGTTATAAAGTTGCATTTTTTGTGTAATTCAAATTAAAACTATATGATTTCAATCCAAACAGATATGATTAGCAAAGCTGTGCATTGTTATCGTTGAGTGTATTTACGTTATTTTAATATGTTTGAAACAGCTATCACAGAATTATACCTCGTCAACTGCGGTGGCGAAACCAGGTTTTCCAATAGGGGAAGGGGGGGGGGCCCAAAATTTGAAAATCGCGCCGGCCGATATTTCGCTCAGTGGGGGGGGGGGGGGGGGGGGGGGTAGGCACTCCTTTTTTTAACCCTTTTTTTTCTTTTCTTTTCTTTGTCAGGGGAGGGGCCATTTTCATTTTTGTCAAAAAAGGTAAAATTAATGTTACCATCTTTTTTTAACCCATTTTTTATGCCGGGGGGGGGGGGGGGGTGGGCTTAATAAATTGTTACCTCATGGTATTTTATCTTAATTCAACTACAACACTAATGGACAGCAAAAATGAATTAAATCAACAAAATCATGGATTTTTTTTTCCCTCTTCATTTGCAAAATGGAACATGCGATCTTTAAAACCTTTAGTACATGTTCTGTGTCAGGCCTGTCGGCGGTTTCGATGAAAAATAAAACAGATTACCGACTACGATTTTGAATGACGGTGGTCCAACCATACATGGAAAAGCAATTGAATATATAGTCATGTTATTGACAAGTAATTATACTATATAAAAGAGGTGGGATCATGAAAAGAATTAAAAAGGCCTTGTTAACAATGACAACCCAATAGCAAATTATTTATAAAAATCGTGAGATATCAAACGTAATCAAACAAATTCTACACATAAAGACATAAAGGACAGACTAGATATTAATAGAAAGAAACATCTAAAATACCATTATATATTGAACCTTGTGATTGTGTACCGTGTCTGCACCAGAGACCCTTTTCTTACCAGACCAGCGGAAGACAAGAAAGTTGCCTGGGCAACGAGATGCTGATGTTTATGATAATACCTTATTATTCTGATATCAATTTATACCAACAAAGTCACGCATAATGCAGACAACTAACAGTAAAAATATCTTGTGGATTATTAATCTCTTATATCAACAAACTGATTCTAAAGATGATGACAATAAAGACCATAGGGGGCATACAATTAGCTCGGGCTGGCATAGTCGATATTGTTTTGAAAGGAAATCTTCATGCTCCGATATTTTTATTATTTTTCTTTGATATCGCTAATTCCTATTTGGCCTAAACTATTCATCTCACAGACAATGATGGGCCGGTGACCTTGACATGTTACACAAGGTCAGACATGGCAATAATAAATTGTATACCATTGAAGCCTATACTGTGCTTCTGTTGGCAAACATATATAATAAACGTTGTACTTGTATCTTACTGTTGGCATTTGTGTTGTAGACCATCTATCAAATTGGCTTGTTGGAAATCGAATACGGAATCAGTTTAAAAATGACAAGTTATAAATTGGACATCATAATTATGTATACGCCTTTTTGTATGATAATATAACTGCGATGTGTTCCGTTTGACGTTTATGATTTTTGAAACAACACTTCTTGCTTTCTCCCTCAGCCCCTCTCTCTCCCAAATTCTATCCCCGATTCTTTTTGTTGCTGATGTTGTATTTGATGTTCTTTTACTTTGGTTTCTTCTTCTTTT